>JAKCPB010000684.1:0-137963 GCA_021442155.1 Cymbidium sinense | reverse complement strand
CTTGATCGCCTCTAACGGACGGATCAGGGATGGCCGGGACGGTAAGGGAAAGCGGAACTCCTGACGTCTGCAAGTGGGCCTTGATCGCCTCTAACCCAGGGCGATCCTGGACCAATTAAGCGGACGAGGCGGGAAAGCGGGGCTCTGACGTCTGATGGGCGCGATCGTAACCAGCAGAACGTCAAGCGGGACGATGCGGGACGGTAGGAAGCCCTGACGTTGGGCGCGATCGCCTCTCTAACGACGGTCCGTGAACCCGATTGCGGACGGGGTAGCCGGGTCTGACGTCTGAGTGGGCCTTGATCGCCTCCACGATGCCTCTTGATGCGCCCTCTTGATCGCCTCAGGACCCTCGCTCGAAGAAAGGGAAAGGGAAAGGTGTGCCTCTCCCTCACCTGGGGGTATTTATAGCCACGAGTAAAATTAAAAATTTCTCAAAAGCGGCTCAGCGGCACAAAAGCGGCTCACAAAAAGCGGTAAAATCCGAAAAGCGGCTCAAAACTCTGGGGCGGGTGGTATCCATGACCGTAGACTGCATGTGTATGCCATGTCATGACAGACCCTATATGTGTAGCCAGCCAGCGTAACCCTATCCTGCTGCACCCGACCTTGGATTCGGCCCGGTGTGTCAGCGACCGGACCGTCAGCGACCCGCGTCATTGACCCGACGTCATGTGACCGACGGTCAGCCGACCCGTCAGCAGCGTCGCCATATGTGATGATTCAGACGCGTATTGCACAGCCCTGACAGCGACAGTATGAACCGCGTGTGAACATGCCGCGCCAGTATGCGACAGAGCGCGCGCCGCGCGTCGAGTCCCGGAAAGCAGCAGCGAGTGGGCTGGCGAAACCCGTATCAAATAGATCGTAACCAAAATCTCTCATACACATACTATGATCATAATTTTGTATTTTTATGATAATTTATTCTCTCAAAATATGATTCATGGGCATACGTTTAGTAGAAGAACTTCGTTATTTTGAGCATTTGACACATATATTTTTGAATGATTAAGCTAATGTCATCCAAAATAGAGCTGATATAGCTCTCAAAATACCACTAGTCAAAGCACAAATCTTGATGTAAAGCGATATGATTTTGAGTCAATCTGCGTCGAGAGCGCTTGAAATATCATTGGAATCTTTGGGACATCAATTAAATCTCAAAGCTCTCAAATATGGAGTGTTTATAGTCAAATCGGCGTCTCGACGGGGATCTACGAGCCTAAGATCTCATAATTAGACTTCATTTGGGCATCCAAATGCTCAAAATACATCAAATGATTGATTCATCACAGCCCGTCCGTCGAGAGTGGTGCAGCTTTACATGAATTTATAAGAATCTCCTCCCATCTATAAATAGACCTTCATTCCTCACATGAAGGCGATAAGCCAGCAGTGAAGTGAAGTGAAATGAAGAAGAGGAGCTGACTCGGCATCATCAACCGCCACCCGTGTGATCACAGATCAATCTGAAGGAAGAAGAGGAAGAGTCAAACAAGGAAGAAGAGGAAGAGCAGAAGCAAGGAGAAGAAGAAGAAGAGTCAACAAGGAAGAAAGGAAGAGTCAAGCGAGGAAGAAGGAAAAGCCAGTGAGGAAGAGAGCTATGAAGCAAGATCCTCCAAAAGATCGCACCAACAAGATTGCACTCATGACCATCAATCGTCGCCAACGTCATGTCTGTATTCCAGGAGTTGCGTCACCATTGCATTATATTACAACCGTCATTTTGTTCTGGGTTATTTATTCATATATCAGATTGTAATCCGTTATCGGAAGATTTTGTACTGAAAGGATACATAGTGGAATCTTTTTTAGGCCGTGGTTTTCCTCTTTTGAGGTTTTACGTTAAAATTAGGGTCTAGTGTTCTTCTTTAATTACGTGTGTCTTTGGGTAATCAAGAATTTAAGGCGTAAATTTTTACTCTGCTATTTGGTTTTACGCAACATATATATATATATATTAAATATGTAAATATATAAAAATTATGTGATAATTATTTAAATCTTTTAAAAACAATTTTTTTAAAATTTATTATTTTTAAAACTTATCAAATTTTAAATATTTATATTTCGGTCTTAATAATCGCTCTAAGCACAAGACATAAGAACATCATTTATAAGTTTTATTATTTTATATAATTCTAAATTTTAAATTTTATTTTAAACAGCTATAAAATAAAATTTAATTAATTATTCACGTATTATATATATTTTGAAAAGAGACAACAGCTGAGAGAGAGAGAGAGAGAGTACCCATAGGCTGTGGCGTAGTAGGGAAGGACACCAGCTGGATAGTGCTGCTGGAAAGGAGAAATCGTCGGCGACGACGGAGGTTTCCCGGCGGGAAAATACCAAGGCGCCGCAGCCGCCGGCCTCGCAGCTGCTGGATACGTGGAATTCGGTGCTGGTGTAGCCGGCGGCGAGATCTTCCCTACCCCACTGCGTCTTGCTCCTAGAAAAGCCAGGTTGCAATTACCCTTCCTTCCATTGATCACCGGCGCCGAATCCTCGCACGCCTTCTTCGCCGCCTCGGCCTCCTTAAACGTCACCTGAAGACGAAAACAACGGGCTCATCAAAAATCAGAAAAAAAAAAAAAACTCTTGCAAGAGAAATTAGAGGCAGGCAAATTGAAAGATTATTATTACAAATCCATAGCCCTTGGAACGGCCGGTGAGCTTGTCGGTGATGATGACGGCTTCGACTATATCGCCGAACTTGTGGAAGTAATCACGGAGGGCCTCAGTTTGTGTCTCCCATGCGAGCCCACCGACGAACACCTTCGTCAACGCCGTGTCCGCCGGCGATGAAGGCTGTGGCTGCTGCTGGTCTCCCATGAATTGGAGCTTTGGATTCTATCCTCTGTTTCTTCTTCTCCTTCTTCTTTAATGGGGGCGATTATATGATGAGAGGAGAACGTGTCGCCATGATTTTGTTAGTAGGTGGAGTCTAATTGGACAGGAATAAGTAGACGAAGGGAGATGAGAGAGAAGACATGGAGGGAGGGGGAGAACGGGAGATCGGAAAGGACAGACAAAGGGAGGGGGAGGGAGTCAGGGACAGCTGGGAGATGCTAAGCGCAGTTGCCGGCTCTCATCAAAGTGTCGGGGGGAAAAAGAAATGGTCGCTCGTAGCTTATTTATGAAAATTAGTTAATATATGTTCATTAAAATATATATATATATATATCTAATTTTTAAATTTTTATATAATATTTTATATACATAAATATATTTTATTTTTGAAAAATAAATAATAATATTATTTTTGAAGAAATTAAAGATTTAAGTATTATATATATAATATTAAAATTTTAATATTATATATATGTAAATATATAAAAAGTGTGGGGCATATAAATCTTCTTTTAAAATGATACGTTTTCTTTTAATTTTGATTGATTCAATTAAATAAAATGGAATGCTATCTATTTGTTATGTGAATTCATTTTAAGAGAGGAGTTCTATTTTGAATTAAATTTTGAGTTGTGATTATCTCACATGCTAGTGTATTTGATTTTATAATTAATTTAGAGGGATATTTATGTATAGGTGTTGCTTGTTGTCATGTCATTAGAGAGAGATAATTTTTATCTCCTTAATAATAAATATTTATTGCATAATTATGTTGAAAATTTTAAATGTGAGATCATATATGAATTTTATTATATATTATCTTATCTATTTTTTAAGTCTATTAATTTTGTGATCAAATAAAGATTAATTAATTTTGGGCTTTTGAGATATCTTATTAATTTTGTATGAAATTATCATATGTAGAGATCATATATTTTATTTTATTTTAATGATGAGTAAAATAAAATAAAAATGATACTGAAAATAAGGTCGTAGTCATTTTAAAGGATTAGTTCTTTTTCTCATCCCATCTTAGCGAAAAGAATCTCTCTTCTCTCTCTCTCTCTCTCTCTCTCTCTCTCTCTCTCTCTCAACACCCTTTAGAAGTGGAAGGCCAAAATTCTCAAATAACTTCTTGGATTAGTGCACTTATTAAATATTCGATGATTTGACATGAGATTAGGGTAGATAAATTTATTTTATTTTCATATGTTTCCAACAAGTGGTATGAGAGCTATCATCTTTGGTGTTGAGAAATGACTTTTCTTTCTTTTGTCTTGATTATTTGAAATTTTAGATCAAAGTACATGATTTAAATCTTTTTGAGCAAATAATTTGGTCATGTGCATGAAGTATTAATATCCTTTAGATGGCTTTTATATTGTTGATTTTGACTAAAATAATATAGCTAAAATTTACTTTAAACTTTGATCTCAATTTCAATTTTTGTTTATGTGATCAATATGTTTATTCTGACCATTATGATTTTAATTTGAGAAATAAAATTCATATTCGGTCATATGAATTTGATTCAAGCATGCTTCATTTTTCATTTTTTTTTAAATTTTGAGAATTTTGTAAGATTATGGTTAATGATTATATTTATTATTTTTATTATATTAAAAAAATTTGAAAGAAGATAAACCATTTTTTCGAAATTGATGCTTTAAATCCTGTAAAGATGAATTCTACATTTGTTTAGTTTTATGAGCCATTAATGATAATTAGTTATGGTGCATCTTAAACATTTCTTTTTATTATATTAAGATAGTTATAAATATTGCATTTAATACTTTTATGAAATAAAACATTTTATTGCATTCATATAGATATAAATATTGTATTTAATGCTTTTATAAAATAAAATATTTTACTGTAGAGTCATACATATAAGAATTAAAATAAAAATATTTTAGATTATAATTATGAAATATTCTGTATCATTTCATTTAAAACAATTATATCTTTATATTAAACGTTTCAAATAAACATTTTTTTTTAACATTTGATAGTAATGTTAGAAATATTAAATACTACTTTTATGTATTTTATAAATATTTCTATATAACTACTTGAAGGCAAACATATCCATTATTATATTTAATACTTCTGTTCTCAAGTCTTTTAATTGAATTTATGAGATCTTATTGCAAAATATAATTAAATTAATTAATATAAACTCAAATTAATTATTTTGATTGGAACAATTATTAAAATTTATCTTATTGTCAAATTATTTGAAATTAGTATAAATTGAAACAATTACTAGAATGACATAATTGATATTCATTATTTCAAAATAAATTAGATTTAAATAATATGCCACCAAAGTGGCCTCTATTATATCAATTTATTTAATTTTGAAATATGAATATATAAATATTATATTTAAATCATGTAAAAAATAATCGGCCCAAAGGAAAATTATTTTTTACCAGATTTTGTGCAGTCACAAATATGTGATAAATTTGTATTAATTATGCATATAATATGTCGATCCAAAGATAGACATATCGTTAGCAGATTTTATTATCAATATTTGTTGAATGTAATTTTAAGAGTATCATTTACAAATTGTTATTTCTGTCTAAAAAATTAAATTGTAATGTATTAGGTATATCTATATGTATTTTATTATTTTTATTTCAAGCATGTATTTTATTAATATTTTGTTTACATTATATATGCATATAGAAATACAATATTAATTAATTAGTATTATTATTTTTGTTCTTTTCGGTTAATGTTTTTTATGTCACAATTTGAATAACATTCAAGTGTTTAATATCACTAACTTTAAGAAATGGAAAGAGCATATCACCATAATTCTTGGATGTATGAATCTTGAATATGCGATGATGAACATCATCCGCCCTTCGCGAGCTATCAAATAAATGGCTAACTTTAAAAAGTAGGAGTGTTCTAACTACATGAGTCTTATGATCATGAAGCATTCCATTTCAGAAACCATAAGAGGTGTAATGCCTGAAGAGGAATGTGCTAAAAAGTTTCTAAGCCAAATAGCAGACCATCTTGTTAGTTCTGAAAAGATCAGCGAGTATTATTTTTAGTAAACTCATTTCAATGCGGTATAAAGACAATAGAAATATAAGGAATTATGAGATGTCTAATTTTATCACTAGACTGATAACACTAAAATTAGAGATGTATGATGACATTTTAGTGTACTTAATTTTGATATCTCTTCGTGCACAATTTAATCCTTTTAAGATAAGTTATAATACTCAAAAAGAAAAATGGACTCTTAATGAGCTCATTGCTCAATGTGTGCAAGAGAAAGATAGATTGAAATATGACAAAATATAAATTGTTTACTTAACTACTTCCTCTCATGGCATTATTACTAAAAGAAAAATGACTTATAAAGGAAAACGAGCTACAAACAAAGGGATTTCAAAACATAAGGTGCAACATAAACAAGATAATGTTGTTACTTTTTTTTTACAAGAATGTTGATCATATGAAAAAGGATTGTCTCAAGTATGCAAATTGGCTCATGAAAAAATGTAAACTTCTCAACTTTGTTTATTCTTAAGTTAATTTATCCTTAGTACCAAACCACACTTGGTAGACAGATACATGTGCAACTACTCACATAAGTGTGACTATGTAGGGTTGTTTAAAGAGGCAAATGCTAACTGATGTTGAAAGATTCATCTATGTGGAAAATGACAATAAAACTTCTGATGAAGTAATATGCTTATATAGATTACATCTAGAATCTGGTTATATTTTGAATTTACATGAGACATTTTATGTATTGTCGTTTAGACTAAATTTAATTTTTATTTTTATTTAGACAAATCTGATTATTCTTGTTCATTTGGAAATGAAAATTTTAGTCTCTTTAAGAATTCAAATATTATTGGCACTGATTGTTTGGTTAATAATCTATATAAATTAGACATTTTTGCTTCACAAATTAATGAAATATTTCATGCAAGTAATTTTGGTACAAAGCATTGAATGAGAATTTATATATATGACACAAGTTTAAGATATATTTCTAAACATAGAATTGAAAAACTTGTGAAAGGAATTCTTGATTCTCTTGATTTTTTAGAAGATAAACTCTGTATAGAATATATCAAGAGAAAATTAATAAATATCAAGAAAGTTTGTGATAATATGAGTTTAAACGTCTTGTAATTAATTCATACTGATATTTGTGGTTCATTTCGTACAGCTACTTGGAATGACCAACAGTATTTCATTACTTTCATAGATGATTATTCTCGTTATGGGTACTTATACTTGATTTATGAGAAGTCACAATCCACGTATTCAAAATTTTAATCGAAGTTGAAAATCAACTTGGAAAGAAAATAAAAGCTGTCAAATCTGACCATATTGGTGAATACTATGAAAGAGATGATGGATCAGGTAACAACGTCCAGACCCTTTTGCCAAATATTTAGTAGAATGTGATATCATTTCTCAGTATACCATGCAAGAACTTTTAGTCAAAATGGTGTAGAGAGAAATAGACCCTTATGGATATGGTTAGAAGTATGATAAATCATTCTTCCTTACCACAATCACGTTGGGAAGAAGCCTTAAAGATTGTAGTTTACATTCTTAATAGAGTTTCAAGCAAAGCAGTAGCTAAAATCTCATATGAATTATGGATTGGGAAGAAGCCTAGTATTGTACATCTTCATATTTAAGGATATCCAAAGGCTAAGCATAATAAAAGAAAAACTCGAACTAGTTATTATTTTGTTGGATACTGAAATGTCATAAGTTTTAAGTTTTATGACTCTTCAAATAAATCATTTTTGAGATATGCTAAATTTATTGAGAAAATTGATGATGAGTGTAATAAAATCTAGAATTTTATATTTGAAGAGTAATTTATTACTCTTCCTATAGTTACAATAGAAAATGATCATATAATTTTGATCTTATTCAAGTTGTAAATACTGAGATACAAAATATTCTTGAGTTAACTCCTCATGGAGGAATCACAACCTCAAATTGAAGTGTCATTAAGAAAATCCCTAGAGAGAGGAGATCAATAATTTAAGATGATTATGTTATGTATCTCAAAGAACATGAGTTTGACATTGGATTAAAAAGTAATTCAATCTCTTTTAGTCAATTCAAATAAAGTGTAAACTCCCATAAATGGATGATAAGATGAAATCAATGAAGGATAATGATGTTTGGGATCTTGTCGAATTGCCTAAATCAGTCAAACTCATTAGTTGTAAATGAATTTTTAAAATCAAACGGGATTCAAAAGTAATATCGAAAGATATAAAGCACGTCTAGTCGCTAAAGGTTTCACTAAAAAAGAATGCATTGATTATAAAAAGACTTTCTCTCCAGTTTCTTCAAAATACTCTTTTAGAATCATTATGACTAGTAGCTCATTATGATTTAGAGTTAAATCATATGAATGTAAAGATTGCATTTTCAATGATGACATTGAATAAACTATATATATGGTGCAACCATAAAAATTTTAATCTTCTGATTCAAAACACTTGGTATATAAATTAAAAAAATTCATCTATGATTTAAAGCAAGCTTCCCATCAATGGTATAAGAAATTTGATCAAGTGATTACTTCTTTTGGTTTTAAAGAAAATACTATTGATCAATGCATTTATCACAAAATCAATGAAAGTAAATCCATCATCCGAGTGCTATATTTTGATGATATTCTACTGACAATTAGTGATATAGGCCTTTTGCATGAAACCAAGAAATTTTTTCAAATAAATTTAAAATGAAAGATCTTGGAAATGTATCTTTTATGTTGGGTATACAAATTCATTGAGATCGTTCTCGTGGTATACTTGGTTTATCACAAAAGACATATATTGATAAAGTGCTTAGTAGATTTGACATAAAAGATTGTGCACTAGAAGATACACGCATTACTAAAGGTGATAAATTCAGTTTGCTTCAATATCCAAAAAATGAACTTGAAAAAAAGAAAGAGATGGAAAAAGATCCTTATGCATCTACGTAGGAGTCTTATGTATGCTCAAATTTGTGTGCATCCGATATTGTACATTATTAATGCTTGAGATATTTAAGTAACCAAGAATGGATCATTGGAAAGCGGTAATGGTTATGAGGTATCAAGAGAAGAGAACAAAAGACTTTATGCTTACATATCGGAATCGATCATTTGGAGATCATGGGGTACTCGATTATTTCTTGGTTGCCTCGATAGTAGAAGATCCACTTCAGGTTATATTTCCTTATTAGCTTGAGGAGTTATATCTTAGAAAAGTGCTAAACAATCACTCATAGCTTCTTCCATTTTGGAAGCAGAATTTATAACTTATTATGAGGCATCAAATCAAGAAATATGGCTGCATAATTTAATCATTGGGCTAAATATTTTTGATAGAATAGAGTGACCATTAAAAATAAATTATGATAATAGAGCCGCTGAGTTGTACTCAAAGAACAACAAGAGTTCATCAAAATCAAAATATATTGACATAAAGTTTTTTGTTGTAAAAAAAAAAGAGTTCAGAGTTCTCAAGTATCTATTGAACATATTAGTACAAACTTTATGATTGCAGATCTACTTACAAAAGGTTTACCACCTAAAGTATTTCATGTGCATGTAGCTCGCATGAGAGTGATTTACTTTGATGATATGCTAACATAGTAGGAGTTTGCTTATGATGTTCAATTATTATAAATATATATATTTTTATTAGAATAAAGAATTGTTATTATCTTATAGTTGAAAACTTTGAAATAAGGTTATGTAGTTTTAATTACAATTTAGCATAAATAAATGAAACTATATTTATAACTCTTTTGAGTTATAATATAGGATCAGTTGAAAATAGACATGATATATGATCACATTACATAAAATTTTTTACACATCCATACTTGATCTATGTTAATCATATTGATTTAGTCATCCGATGGGTCTTGTTATAGAAAAATTATAATAAAGATCAATTTGATTCTATATCAATTATTAAAGTGTATCTAAAGATATTCTCTTTGAAGATAGTAAATATTGAGCTCTTAAAGTATTTAATAATATATAATTGTCAAGCAATATATATGTGGCCCAAATGGGAGATTTTGAGAATTTTGAATGTGGACTCACATATAAATTT
Organism: Cymbidium sinense; assembly: GCA_021442155.1. Taxonomy (NCBI): domain Eukaryota; kingdom Viridiplantae; phylum Streptophyta; class Magnoliopsida; order Asparagales; family Orchidaceae; genus Cymbidium; species Cymbidium sinense. The sequence continues at coordinate 127,983 of JAKCPB010000684.1, read as the reverse complement.
AATTATACATTATACGTTATCTAATTTTTTAAGTCTATTAATTTTGTGATCAAATAAAGAATAATTAATTTTGGGCTTCTAAGACATCTTATTAATTTTGTATGGAATTATCATGTGTAGAGACCGGACGTTTTATTTTATTTTAATGATGGGATAAAATAAAATAAAATGCACTCAAGTATAAATAGGATCATTTTTTCTTATAAGGTTGGTTCTTATTTTTTTCACATCCCATCTTGAGTGAAAAGAAGATTCTCTCTCTCTCTCTCTCTCTCTCTCTCTCTCTCTCTCTCTCTCTCTCTCTCTCTCTCTCTCTCTCTCTCTCTCAAGAACATCCTTTTAGAAGTGTAAGGCCAAAATTTCTGCAATAACTCTTCTATGGATTTAGGTACGCTTTCGATTAAATCTTCTTGGTGATTTGACAAGAGATCCGAGCTAGATAAATTTATTTTTATCTTCATATGTTTTCAATAAATTAAAATTAATAAGAAAAATAAGATTTTTTTTTACTTCAAATATTTAAAAAAAAACATCACATACCTAATAGAAATAATAATAATATGAGTTAAAAAAGAACACCTTTCTTTATGATAATGAATTAATGTAAAACAAATAAAAACTAGTTGTTACAAGTGTCTTGGTGATGGTTATATCAAATTTAAATTTGACTTTGGATTTGATCTTAGCCAATATTGTGTTGCTCTCAAACTATAAAGCATACTATATTAACACATACTAAATTTGGTGAGGATAATAGTGTTTAGTATTAATTGATCATAAACTATTTTTTTGTTGGAGTGTATAGTCAATAGTGAAATTTTATTGTGGTAGACCTGATCAAGTTCAAAAGTTTTGTTTGAACCCAAGCACTTCCCACTATATAAGATATATTTACTTGATTATAGCAAGACCAAGGTAATGTCTAGGTTAATAAGTATATTATGTATCTTGGTGAATCATATTAGATAGTTTGAAATAAATGTGATTTGGATAAAAAAGGATGCAACACTCATTTATCTCTTCTTGAAGTACACCATCTTTCTTCTTAACTAAGAGATTCCATTGTTCACATTAGGTGTTTCACTATTGATATTACAACCTAAAGAAAACATATTTTTTTCCTCTCAATTAATAGATAACAAGGTTTTATTATTCACATCTGTCGCAAGAGATGCTACAATGATGCTACTCTATAGAATATAAATCCCTTGAAGACACAAAATAAATTATAAGTGGTTAACTTTAGTATAGAAAAAAATTTCTAGGTGCATTCAAATCTATCTTCCATTAATTCTTATAAGCTTATTTTAGGACTAGGCAATCTTTTCTCATGTATAACTTTATTATAATCCAAAGAATCTCAAAAAGTTCTTGTATAGCCCATAAATGATAGGTCATAAAGATAGTTCTTATAGATGTAGAATGAGCTACTTATTGAGTGATAGAGAGCATCAAATAATTTTCTTGTATGGAGCCTTAAAGTTGTTGAGATATATGTTAAGATAAAGGTTAATTAATATCATTAGAGACATTCTTTTTTTAGGCCTAATGATTGAAAAATAAAAACCATTAAGAGCCAAAAAGATTTAACTTACGGGGTGAAGAGAAAAGATTAACTAGGAAACTACTAAAGGTCATCCTAAATTTATTTGTTGAAGAATAAAATAGTCAAAATGTTACTAATTCAGCTAGCAATTTTATATATATTAAAATGGATCAAACAATCTAAAGGATGGTTTGGAATCTTTACCTAAAAGGGAAAGATACATAAAATAGTCTCTTTGCCTAGCTTATAAATTTACAATAATTTATAAATAAATAATATTTTGCTAGAGATGGATGGTGAACCTTCACTTTAAAATTTACAATAAAACTTCAAGAGAGTTGATGTTGAAAAGGAAGTACCCATCATTCATCATCAAGATATGCATATAACCTAACCTCTAATCTTCCAGTAAGAGAGTCATAAAAAAGCCTCCTTCCTATAAAGTATGCTATAAGAGTATTAGCAAGAAATATATATATATATATGTACAATTACAAATTCTTTGAATATGAGATTGATCTCAAAACTAAAAGGTCAAATGAAATAGATTTAGAAGACACTAAAAAGGTGAGAGGAGAAAGTACTCTTCTAATTTAAAAAAATTTGAAGAGAAGTTGAGATAATATGGACTTGGAATTTATAAGAAGTAAATAGTGGATCACTAAAGGCATTATTAAGATAACCAAGGACAAAATTTTGGTTGTGAAAAAAGAAAGTGATATTATAAAGTAAAGGAAACATGGTAATATTGCAAGAAAAAGAAACCCAAAAGATGTCAATCAGAAGATAGGTAAATGAATGGGGAGAGAGTAGATGGAGCAAGAATGAGTGAGAAAAGCTAGAAAAAAAATATTGATATAAAGGGAGCATAATGTAGAGAGAACAAACAAAAAAAGAATGTAGAGAGAAGAAGAAAGAGGAGAGAAACAAAGATGATAAAGAAAAATGTGAAAAAAAAATACTTTTAGAAATCATAAAAGTAGCATAATTCAAATACAAACAAGCAAGCCTCAAAAATAAAATCATTTGATTTCAAGTTGAAAAGTTAGTGCAATCATCTTGCTACCATTCAAGCACATATGCAACTATGAAGAGAATGCACATTAATACCATCAGCTCACCAACATGATTAGAGAATTCTCTCAACATAAAAGGGAGCTTTCACAAAGAAAAATTCTAATTACTACATAATAATATTTAACTATTTGGATCCTGAGGGACCATGCTTCAAATCAGAATCTGTTCCCATCACTAATATCAAGGATTTTTTATGTCAAGTTAAAATCTAAGAACATACACATTGAAAGTTGTGTTTGCTCATTTCTTACTTCGAATCATAAGTTGAGGGATTCAATCATAGTCATAGCTTACTCTTTATGGGAAAGCACAAACTATATTTCTCAAAGCTAATAATTTTATTTGAAATCAATTTGCTCGATCATCACTCTAATTTTAATCACTTTTAAATTAAATTTGACTCTATAATAGCTCGTTCAAAACTAATTTAATTCAACATAAAGTCAATTCACATAATTATATATTCACTAGACGCCCCCTCATACACATATGTGACTTGAATTTGAACTTAAGACAAAGATTTGACTATCACAATTAGCATGTCTTGAGTCAAATTTAATGAGAGTTGATTGACTGACTAAAGTCAACTCTCATTTTTTTTTTAAAAAAAAATTAAATTTACTATACAAAGGCATAAATTTAATTTTATAAGTTCATATTGGATAAATAGTTGAAGGTGTAGCTCTTATATTTCTACGGTCATGTACTGATTTCTTGTTATTATTTATAAATAAAATGGCTGCCAATACCCACCAACGGCCATCAGATACCTAAACTTTGTAGTTATTATGCATTCGTTCTTGCAAGTACAAGACCCATTACCTTAAATTTTTTTTTTAATATTTACATTTTTTTAAAAATAAAACTTATTATTTTTGTACCCTTATAAAAACCCTACACAACAGTGCAATAAATATAAAATATATTATCTTTAAAGTAAATTTAGTCAACGAAAATATGATTTTAATAAAATAATCTTTATATATATATATATATAAATTTATAAACAATCATATATATGGTTATGGCTCTCTGAATTTAAGAAAATCATATACAATTATTATAATATAAATTTTTTTATTTTTCTCTTATGATCATATATATTTCTTACAGTTATATCATGGGCAGTAAGTAAAATTTAAGAAATTATGTAAATTTTAATTTAATAAATCATGTAACAATTAAATCCTAAAAACTATTTTGTTTAATCTCATTAAATCTTGGTAAATTAGTTGATTATTTATTTTAGAAATTAATGGTTTTTATAATTATTAGGAATTATCATATCTACTTATCTCATAACAAACATAACTATACTAATTAAATTATAATTAAGCATAAGAGAACATCTAAATTAATCATGAATTATTAATTGACTAGGTTAATCAAGCACAATAAATTTAGTTGAATCAAATATAAATAAGACAAATATGCTAAGTGAAAATCATTTTAATTAATTAAGATTTGAAGCTAATTCAAAATTCTAATTAATATATTAATATTTAATTATTTGATTTGGATATTAGTAATTTCAATCAATATTGTAAAGTAATTCTAATTAGCTTAATTAAATCATACTTAGCTTTTGATAATTTCACAATTAAGCAATTTATAAAGCTTATTAAACATTGTTATTTCTAATTAGTTAAATTATACATTAAATAATATCAACTTAATTATGTTAATATTTTCAATTAATAAATACTAATTATTAAGATTGATTTAACCTTTAAATTAACGTGTATATATATATATATATATATATATATATATATATATATATATATATATATATATATATATATATATATATATATATATATATAATTTAAATTTATTTTTAATTCTCTCTTATTGCATCTATCCAAATTCTTTGAAACCTTTATAGTAAAGATGATAAAATCACAACGAGAGTTCACTTAGGGGTTGTTTGGTTGGAATGAAAAGTAAAGTAAAGTAAATTCATTTGAAATTCAAAGTGATGTAAATTTAATTATCAAAAGTTAAATTCTTTTGAATTTCAAATCTGAATTCAAATTCATATAAAATATTGGTGCATGCATCGTATACCGCTCTTTGCCACTGTACATCTTTTTGTTGTCATGACTACTTTCTAAAATCTTATCTTTTAGATTACATTTATTTTTCCATATAAAATAAAACTATTTGTTGAATTTTCAATCAAATAACCTAAAATAACCTAAATATATTGCATTCTTTTTTGAGGCAACCAAACAACCCCTTAAGTCCGACTTTACCTAAAGTCTGTTAATTTCCCGAACTTAGTAAACTAATAACTAATGTAAATAGACAAAAATTGAGATTTAACATTATGTAGCATCTAAATTCTAAATACCCCTTATTAAAAAAAAATAAAAATATAAAGAAAGACTAACTAAAGTATATATATTATACTCAATATTTTTACATTAACTTAGCATTTGGCCGGTGATAAAAGCTTTTGCTATCATGTGCTAATTCTTATGCATTTTTATATATAATATTTAAATTTTAATATATATTAATATAATATCTAAGTCTTTAAATCACAAAATCACATTAAAACTATAATTAATATGATTTTTTTAAAAATAAATTATATTTTTACGCATTAATTTTAATATATTATGACACTAAAATATTGCATAAATAAATATAAAAATTAATTATTATTTATTTATGTATATATAAATTATTTTTTGATTTTGAAAAAAATAAAAAACCTTGTCGCTTTACTTTTATCATAAATAGCTCTGTGTTCGCACGTGTAGGGATCATATGGCCAGTTAGGAGAGAGAAAAGTCATAACTTTGACTGGTCAACGCCAAAAGCTGCAGCCCAGCTGTAAACAGCGAGGCGTGAGTTGGCACAGAGGAAACGCGGACAAGAAGAAGATCACGGAAACCAGAATGCCACGGCAACTGGTAACAGATATTGTAACGACGGGTCGGTTTCTCACCGGTTTGAACCGGCCAGCAATTGACGGGTTCAGCCGGCAGGCGGTTTTCAATGTTTCGTGCAGTTTTGAACCGTGTGCTGGCAAAGCCTTCGAGTCCGAGCCTCGTGTGGGTCGCCGAGAGCCACTTGGACTCTCTGGGAGTAGGGTTTGCAGTGCAATTATTTATTTATTTATTTTAATCTTTTATCATTAAGAATATTAAATAATGAGATTTTAATTTAGCTAAAATTGAATTTATTAGTAAAATATTTATTTGAGATTATATATATTGACAAACTCTATTACACATCTAGAATTGACCTCAATGTTTTTTTTTTTTTTTACTTTCATTTTAAATGAGATTATAAGAAAAAATGGGGAGAAATATAAATGAACGTAGAAAGTGTTAACCTATTTATAGACAAAGGATGGGTAAATAAGAAGTAAAGTTGGTCGAATGATGCAAATGAAAGGTTGTACTGATTCATTTTAGCTGAGATGAGGGCTAAATAAAGATTTAAAGTTAAAATAATGATAGATAATTATATTAATACTTATCGTAAAATGAAATATTAATATTTTTGGTGAAATTTTTAAATTAAGCATGATTAGTGATTTAATTAGGTAATTAGATAGCATAAAAAAAATTTTAAAATAAGAATTAATATGGTGATTGGCAGATACTATATGGATTGGTCATTGCGTAAAATAATGATAATGTGGTGAACTAGAATAACTATTTTAGCGAGTTAACATTCAGTCTAGATAATCATATCGACCATATGTATTTGATGATAGCAGCATCTAATTTGTGATAGCAGCATCTAATTTGTGATACTCTTTTTTAGCTAATGACTGAGAGGTGGAGATTTGTTTCTTCACTTTTTAAGAAAAGAGTCTCTTAGAAAATTTAAAAAAAGCCACTATGGATCATTCAAGACATTTTATGAATGAAACATTCAAGACATTTTATGATGAACTTAGACATTATTTTCTACCATCTAGATCCCCATAATAAAATGGTGGAATATAAAGAAATTAAAAAAAATACTATTAGATATGACAAAAAAATATGTTGAGTGGGTTTCTCATACCTAAGTATTTATAAATTAAAATAATAAATATAGCTTATTATATAAACCTATCCTAAAATTTTAATATATAAAAATAAAATAGTGTGTATGTAAATTTATTTTAATTTCATAATGAGTAAATCATTTTATCATTAAAAATAATTTTATAAAAGTGCAATGCTATTAAATATAATGAATTAATATATCTATTAATATTGAAAAATTACAATATATAATATATATTTAACATAATATTTGAATTAATAAAATATTGAAATAAATAATATTTTCACACATCACATCAACTTTCTTCTAAACCCTTATACCTCACAACATATTTGCATCTATATTCAAATATTCATTGAGGCTATTATGCTTTCTTATGCATCATATAATTCATTTATTCATGATCATATATCTTTATATAAGTATATATATTACTTAAGCTCTTATGCCTCCTAACACATTTTTGCACATAAAATTTATAATTAACCTTTAAATTAAATTTTAATTCTTATATACAATAGTGAATTACTCTTACTCATTGAAATATTGATTCATTTGTATTGATGTTATTAAATGAATAATTATTTTGATGAGTAAGAGTAATTCATTGTTGTATATAGGATTATCAAAAAAGTTCGTTGTTCACACATGTTTTACAGATTGTAGCTTGTTTCGTTACTAACACGACATATTTATATTTCAGCGATATATAAACGAACGTACAATCATTTGTTAGATGGGTGTTATTTCGATTTAGCTCAAAATAAAAAATTATATTATATTATTATTTTATTATTATTATTATTATTTATTATTAATATTTTATTATTATTATATATACATACGAACACAATTATTTATCACAAATATAAGCATAACTTGATGGTTATAATTTTTGTTATGAAAAAAATTGCCCAAATTCGAATCATCCTTCATACGAATTTTTCGGATAATTATATTTCAAGCTAATTTTAACACGTAACAACAAGAAAATTTATTTATTTGAGCACCACGAACAAGAGTTGCTCAAGCTCGACTCGTTTACACCCTTAGCTGTATATAAGAATTTACAAGAATAAAATAATAAAAAAATTATAGGATCTAACAATATGTTTAATTTAATAAGTATAAATTACAAAATGAGTAAAATGGACTCTTAAGACCTTTAAAACTCATTTCCTTCTATTTCTTCTCTCTTTCTCTCTCCAACATTCACAATTTTAGCTTGGGGGAAAATCTTGGAAGTGAAGATTTTAATAATAAAATATTATTTATTTATTTTAAATATTAAAAATATAATGATAAAATAATATATATATAATAATTTAAAATATACTAAATAAATATATTTTTAAAACTAATATAAAATACAAAATAAATTAATCCCAAAGAGACCCTAAAAATTTTCAGTTAAGAAGTAGCATTGGAATGTAACATATGGACTTATTTTAAATCATTTATCATTAAAAATAATCTTAATTAGTTTTAATAATAGTTACAATATTATGGTCAGTTGGATTCTGAGCTCTTAAACTTTTTTTTATTAATGAAGAAGATTAAATGTGCCTCAGAATCAAATCCTTATGAACTCGGCCATGGAATCTATGCATAATGTACAGATTAAATAAATCTAATAAATTCAATAAACGCACACTTCTGCTATTTGAATAAAAAAAAAATTTTAAATTGCCCAAATTCTTGAAGATTGCTATCACAAATATACAAACTTGTTTAATCTTTCATTAATGTGAACTTCGTACTACTTCAGGGCATCTGGTGGCTTGGACTGAAAATAATACAAGCAGGATCTGTGTCACAACCAAAAGGATGAAAATAATCATTCAAATTGGTATTTTAAAGGATGGTAAGTAGCCCAATCAAGCCTCAACGCTACAATTTCACAGTATAATATCAATGCAAGGCTTAGTTTTGTAACAATTACTATATTTGGGATCACTTTTACCTAATCACACCACATGTGATGTTTGAAAAATTATATTTTTAAGTTGATAAAAAGATGTATTTTTAATCTAATTTTATATATTCGATTTTTTTTTTAACAATATATTAAATATATTTGGGATCACTTTTACCTAATCACCCCACATGTGATATCTGAAAAATTATATTTTTAATAAGTTGCGATAAAAAAATGTGTTTTTCAACCTAATTTGATAGTGCGGTGATTGTTATAAAGTTACGATCTGACTTTTTTGTAATTGATAATGCTCACTGTAGTTTTTTAGCAGCAGCTCTAACACTATATTTTTATATTATTACAGCTATCCCAAACAGACCTCAAGCTTAAAAAAAACCTACAAATTTGTATCGGATTCAAATAAGTTGCCAACACAATATCGATTTGCTAAAAAATCAACTCATCAAAGTTGCCTAAAACTACTAGGCTATATGCTGAAGCCAACAAGAGAGAAAAAATTACTCGCCCATGAAACTAACTAAAATTGTTAGTTCATCGAAGGTACTAACCCACAAATTTAGGTGAATATGCCTGAAGAACTCACAGAGAACTTAGTGGAAGACCCACCAAGGGAATTCATCCTATTGAACTTCGCTAAAATGTGAGACTCTATAAAAGTTTTAAGTAGGGTTGTCAAAAAAGTTTGTTGTTCGCGGACAACTCTTATTCGACTCATTAAATAGCTCGTGTTTGATTCATTCGTTAAGTGAATAAGTCGAACACAAACAAATATTTAAAGCTCGATTATAAATGAGTATAACACGAACAACTCTCCATTGGATTGTGTTCGACTTGTTTTAATTTGATGTAAGAAAATTATATATAAATATATATATTATATACATTTGTATATGAAGTTTATTCAGTGCAGTAGATGTGGCATAATGGTCCTAGAGGCTGGAGGTTTTCCCATATAAGAAATGATGTAGGTTCGAATAAAAATTTATTATTTATTCTTTTTTTCACTTGCATCGTACTTTTAGTCCACAATGCAAAGAAAAGCAAGCATTAGCATAAATGTGTGCATAAATACTCATCCTAAGGTGGACAGACCTGAATGAATGACCTTAAAACTCATTTGGGTTAGTTTCTATTGACAAATTGAGTCGAACATGAACTACTTAGAACAAAATGATCAATATTGAGCCAAAGACAGAGAAATTTCTTATGAGCCTATTTTGAATACGAGCTGATTTCGACCACGAGTCAAACATGAATAGAGCCTTAGCTCACTCAAGCTTGGCTTGTTTGCACCCCTAGTTCCAAATTCTTCGATATCTATTAGCCAACGAGATTAAGACATTTTTATAACAATTATCATCAAGACTTGATATTTAATTTTACTTGCATTACTTAAATGCTATCTTGACCTGAACTTAAAAATAAGTGGTCAAAGAATGAGCTCGACATATATTTCGATAGGCTCATTGTCACATCAATACACTACCTTGCAAAAAATTTAATAAGGTCCGTAGAAATTCTTTGGAGCTTTATTTTTCTTGTTTTTCTTCATATATTAGACTAAATCTATGCTTGTTAGTAAAATTTTATTGACATCTATGTATAAATTTGAATCCAACATAATGGCTTATATAGATCCTCATAAATGACTTCATAAATACTACTATGTGATGATTAATAAACAAGAGAATCATATGCTAGAATCTCTAGTACTACAACAACAACAACAAGCCTTTATCCCACTAAGTGGGTCGCTATATGAATCATTCGTCTCCATTGTGTCCTATTATGTGTCAAATTTTCATTTAATTCAAGTATACTAAAATCATTTTTATACATCTTAACCAAGTCTTTTAGGTCTACCTCTACCTTTCTTAACATAAGGCAAATCTAATGCATCTACTCTCCTAACCGGGTCATCGGACGACCGTCGTTTTATGTGGCCAAACCATCTAAGACAACTCTCTCTAATCTTATCTGTCACTGGAGCTACTCCAACTTTTTCCCAAACATACTCATTTCGCATTTTATCTCTAAGAATAAAGTCACTCATCCACCTAAGTATCATCATCTCTGCAACACTTAACTTAGTCTTATGCTTCTCTTTTATTGGCCAACATTCTGCACCATAAATCATTGCAGGTCTTATCACCATCTTATAAAATTTTCTTTAAGTTTAAGTGGTACTTTTCTATCACACAATAAGCTAGATGCATTCCTCCACTCCAACCATCCAACTTGAATTCTACTAATAACATCTTCATCTATTTCACCATCATTTTGAACAATAGAGTCGAAATATCACAATCGCTCTTTTTAATGACTTGTTCACCTAATATCACTAACCACAACTAAAATTGCATACCATATATTCAATTTTAGATCTACTTAAACGAAAACCTTTAGACTCTAAGGCTGACCTCCATAATTCAAGTTTCTCTTGGACTCCATCTCTGGTCTTATCATTTTCTAAGGTGATGCAAATGTTCACTCGTCCTGAGAAGCTTATAGCAAGAGCACTTATGGGTCAACTACCATTAGATTTGGCATTCTCTACGGCATTTAGTTTCACATTTCAAATGAAATTCAATATAGACACTCTTCTGCTTTCTTCAACTTCCTTACAGATGCTTCATATATATTCTATCCAGTTCTTTGTTCCTAAAGCTTGGGAGGACTCAATTTGCTCCTTTGCTCCTCTGCACTTCCTCGTTGTAGCAAAAAAGAACTTAAATGCTAAAACAAATCAATTTATTTTAAAATGAGAATAACTATTTAATCATAAAAATAAAAATTTGATTAAAAACAAGACCTTAATGTTTGCTAACCATTACAGCTATGATCTTGAGGAAAATATCAATTTTGACCATGGTTACGCTTTCAAGTGCCTTCATTCAATTAGTCTGAGTAAATTTTTATATATTGGCCAATCTACAGGGAACATTTAGATTGGGTTTACGACATTCATCTTCTTTGATTTCCATTTATGGTCATATAGAGATACTCGAGAGGCCTTCAATATGTAAATATTCAAATTAGCAGCAGAAAGATATACTAATAAGCTGTCCTCTAAATCTAAAGATAAAAGCTGATTTTAAGAAATAATAATAATACCGTTAACATCATATGGAGTTATGGTGCCCTAATAAATAAACTGGTGAAACACGCAAATTGCCAAAAAAGATTCGCTTCTAATTGTTAGACAAAAAACAGACAGTGCCACATTGCTAGACATGCAGTAAAATAAATTGCTCATAAATGTGAAATCAATGAACACCAAAAATGTTAAAATAATTTTTTTACAAAAATAGAGCAATTCCAACATATACTAAAACAACTTGGAGTGAAAGAGTTCGATCATCTTTTCTATTATAAAAACTGCAATTTCTTTACATCAAACCATTTGGACTGCTCTACAGCGAGAAAAATAACTTAAACGTGGGTCAAGAAAGACTGGAAGAAAATTTATGTTAAGACATCTCTATCAGCTATCCTACGGAACAGTGCTTTAATTTCTGGAAGGTGATCAGTTGCTTGAGCTACGGCCTCTTGACAGTGCCCTAGAGGACTCTTTTTTAAATTGAAACAAAAACTATTAGATTTCATATAGAAGAACATTGCATTATTTCATAAATTTTTTTAAGAGTGAGGTGTGAGACAGGCACCTGGAAAGTTTTGAACTTTTAACGGCTACTTTCAGTTGTTGAACTATCTTATTATGGCTACCACCAATATACCCCAAAGAAACAGTCAAGCATTCCCATCAGTTGGCATCAACACCTCAGAATCTTCTCGCAAGTGAACATAAATATAATAAGGACAAAAAGCATAAAAAAGGCCCATTTCCTTCATTACTTTCAAAAATGAGAGAAAAGTAAAGTACCTGGAACTACTGAGGTTCCCTGTTCTGTTGGAGAAGGGTCCTTTTTTGGTTTGGTGCCTGGAGAAGATGATTTTGAGTACCTAAGCCTGTAGCTAGCAAGTTTCGGCCCAAACGCACTAAATTTTCCAGTACTGCTAAAGCTACTTCAGCATCGGCACCTCTTTTGAACATAACTGAAGCACGTTTTCTCTTTCTTGAAACTTCAGTTTCTGCTTCTTTGAGAGGACCATACTGACTGAAAAACATTATGAGATCTGACTCGGAAGGAAGACCATCAGGATCACTGAAGCACAGAATTACTGCAGCAGGATTGCACTCTTCCACAGTTTGATTATCAGAAGAGTTTACTGGTCTTTCTTCTTGCAGCTTCTCACTAAGAATGGTAGAACCATCAGACACATGTTCGGTGTTCAAATTGAGTTCCAAGGTACTAGAAAATGATGATAATTCCATAACTTTTGTTTTCTTCATTTGATTTATCTTAGAATTGGATTTCCTCTTCCTGCCACTAGAGGGACTCTCTTTCTTTGGGCTCTCTTCAAACATAACATCAGACCAATAAGAATCTTGCAAATAATCAGACTTTACCTCCACAGAGACTAGATCAGAATCAGATGATTTTTTCCTATTGCTCTCCGCTAGATTTAGCAGCTTATCATCATCAAGAGAGTCAGACACTTGTGAATCCCTCCAATTCACAAAAAAACTGCTAACGATAGATTGGATTCTGTGTGCTTTTGTAGGACTTTTTGCGGCAAAGCAGAGCTGAGACAGCATCTCATTTGGTGCTGGATAGTCCAAAGCTACATCTCTTCTTGGAGACTTACTATTACCATGAATAGAACTCGTTCTTCCATTTGTCTTAGACTTACCTTTGTGGAGTTTTATGTCATTGTGCTCTGAGCGTGAAAATTGCATTTCAATTGCAACCTGGCTTAAGCGTTGTCCAATTTTCAAAACCCTCGCACCAGATGAAGAATCAGACATGCTCCCAAGATCACCCAAAGCGCTAAGACTCTTTTTCTTGCCTTTCCCAAAGTGAGCTGAACCGGTATCACTGATCATGCGTTTCTTGCTGGAAGACTTTGAAGACGCTTTCACTCTATCTTTCTCGCTCCTACCATGGAAAGAAGCAGAATCAGCCGTTTGTTCCATCAGCTCAGGCAAGCTCCTTTGTTTTCTGCCATCCTCTTCAATGTCCTTCTTTTTACCAGGCGGCCTGCCCCTGCCTCTTTTCTTTTCCTTAGGGAGTGTGTCATTAGAAAGAATTTCATCCTTCTTATATTCCATGCTTCTGCCATCCTCATCGATAGCCTTCTTTTTACCAGGTAGCCTGCCCCTGTCTCTTCTCTTTTCCATTGAGGATGTCTCAATTGAAAGAGTTTCATCCTTCTTATATTCCATCCTTCTTCCATCCTCTTCAATGGCCTTCTTTTTACCCGGTGGCCTGCCCCTACCTCTTTTCTTTTCCTTTGAGGATGTGTCACTGGAAGGAATTCCAGCCTTCTTATATTCCACGCCATCTTGTCCTGCTTCTTCCCTTTCATGAGCTGAAACCTCTTCATTGTGTGATAACCCTTCACCAATACAAAATTCTGGAAGTTTTGAATAACCCTTTGACATATAGATGGCCTTCAGTTGTGCATTTACCTTAACAAGCTCCATTTTAACAAAATCGCCGCAAGGAAACTGAGCTAATCCATGAATATAGTCAAGCAGCCTACTGGGATCAAATGAACTCACAACCACAGATTGATCCAATGCAGGGCGACATGTACCTTCTTTAATCCCAGCATTCTCAACCATTTGATGCTTCAAATCAGCAATGAGTTCATCTGCGATGCAACCACAGGTCATTCCAATCTCTATGCGTCTTGCCACTTCTCCCAATGCTTCATCCACAGCATCTACAAAATCACCCAAGCTGCTCTGCTTCTCCATCTGAGAGAAGAAACATTCAAAAGGCTTCAATCGTGCCTTGTCATTCCAAGCAAAAGTTTTGTCCCCAAAATAAGCTACTAGGAAGTGATCTTTCTTCTGATGCTTCAGTGCCATATCCGATGCAACTGAAGGATCGTAGATCTGTCCAGGCCACCAAGGATGGCTTCTCACTTTGCCCCACACCATATCACAAACAGAAAATGCAGATTTGCTTGCCTGTTCCTCCTCAATTTGTAACTGCTCGTTATCAACAAACTTCCCCAACTCAACGTCTAGAACCCCCTCCGCAGGCTCAGACTTTGAAGCCTCCTCTACCTCTCCAGTAGAATCATCTTTCTTAAAACCCTCGATAGAGTCGTTATCATTGGAAAATAATTCTTTGCTCACGGGATTTATATCCACTGAAAGATTCTTTGCACCGCTTTTATCTGCATCATCCACCATAGGGCTATCAGCTTTAAGCTTTAAATCGTTGTTACTGTCCACGGTGGTTGCGGTCGGGTTGGGAACTTCCTCGCCTTTCTTCCAACTTTCATGGGAGAAACCAGCGAATTTCGCACCTAGATGAACGCCTTCTCCGCTTCCTCCCTTTTCTTTAACCTCGCTGACATTCTTATCTTCTTCCCGATCTACAAGCCTCGAATCATCCCTAGCATCGGAATCCCCGTCGTATTTGCCGGCATCGCCGGAACCCTCGAGTTCTCCCTGGTGCACCACAGCGACGGAGTTGAGGTCGAGGCTCCTAGCCGAAACGTGGGAGGCAGTCTGCTGGGAGGACATTGGGAAGGCAAAGGAGAATCCCTAGCGATTTGGTTTATGCAACACAAGAACGTAATATGTTCTAATTTCGAAGCAATTGAAGTTAAAAAATATATATGCGAGTAGAAACCCTAATTTCCTGATCAAAAGGGCTCAAATTGATCTGATAAGAGCGAAAAAAATGTGTTTGCCGCCACATAAGCGCGATAAATCTCACTGAAAATAATAAATCAATTCCAGAGAAGAAAAATTATTACGAAGATAATTAATTAAAATAAATTAAATTTATTTTTAAAAAGTTTACATAAATATTATATAATTCTCATATAATTATATATCTAATATCTAAATTTTAATATTTATATAAATAATATTTAATATTTTAATATCATATCAAAAATATTATATGTAAATATTAAATTCTCAGTATTAGATATATAAATTCATAAAAATTATGTGATTTGTACTTAAATCTTTTTTTTTTTATATTAATATATTATAAAATTTATTTATTTATCTATATTATATAAAACTAATAATTATAAGAATTTTATTAAATAAATTTTAACCAAATGTCCTGGTAGATTGTTTTTCAAATATATATATATATATATATATATATATATATATATATATATATATATATATATATATATATATTCTCCCCCATTAAGTGTGGTCTCTCATCATAAGAGAAAGGCATTTGGCTATTCTTTTTTTCTTTTCTTTTTTTCTTTAAAGAAGAAAAGGGGAATGCAATTTCATGGTTTATATATAGAAGAGCTTAGCCTAATGATGATATTTATTAATATTATTTTGCTTAGATTGTTGAAGTGCTAATTTGATTATGAGAATAAATTATAAACTTTATAAGAGAGGATAAATCATTCACATTAAAGAGTTTTTTTCTTTTGTGTTTTCTTGTTGGGAAAAATTAAGAGTGAGATTTTTATCTGTGGATGGTAAATCTTCATTTTCAAAAATGTATAATTGAAGACACTTTAAATATGATAATTGAAGAACAACTTGTTATAGTACTTCATACACTTCGGCATAACTTTCAATAGTCCGGAGAAATAGTTAGTAGGTATTTCAATGCGCCTTATATGCCATTCGAGTTGCGGCATAAATTGATTAAGCCTCTGCAAATCCAAACTCTATATAAAATACAATCAAACTATAGATTTATAACTTTTCTTTCATGTGAAATTTGATATTATGTTTAAATAATAATAATCATCATATTTATAGAAGCATTGATTCTTGAAAAATATGATTGTGTTGGTGCAATAGATGTAACACATTAAAGCTAGAGTATCTAAATAGCACAAATATACATTTAAACAAAGGAAATCATGCCCAACTCAAAATGTCTTAGCCATAGTAGTCTTCGATTTGTGATTCATGTATATATTAGCTGGTTGAGAAGGTTCGACACACGATGTCACCATCATTCAAAGTGTATTAGAAATATGAGTGCGCATTAATTGGTGGTTGAAATCAAAATACATAATTAAACCAAAATTTTAAATTGATTTTGGTATGGTTTATTTATTATTTTTTTTGGTTTAATTTTTTGGATTATTGATTTCAATTTTGATGTTATAAAAATTGAATTAACTAAAAACCAAAATAGTAATATAAGCCCAACCCAAACTGAATTGAGTCATCGAGGCTAAGCAGTGCAAAACTACCAAGTTATGGTTTTTTAGGTTTAATGATCTAATAGCTTTAGTTTTTTTTTTTTATTTGGAATGGGTATCCTCCCAACACTCTACTCATTTTGTAGGTGAGAATGTCGTTGTTACTAATTTCACGGAGGCCTAGCGTCATATTTATCACTCATACTTGTTGGGTCTTTACTTACTTTTCATCAGATGCCAGCTAAGAGACGATGGGCTAATATAGCTTTAGTTACTCCAAAAACTCGAAAAAGAAACCCTATATGGCTTGCTAGTAGCCACTACTTGCTTCTAGCCTTCGGCCTTCCTCAGTTCTTTTCATCTTCACAATAATAAACAAGTCAAGCTACTGAGGCTAGGATGAGCAGCAATGTTGGTCGAGCTGCTGAGGCGAAGTGATGTCGGTCGAGTTCCTAAGGTGAAGCGACGTCGGTTGAGCTGCTAAGGCAAGGCGAGGGGACGTCGTTCGAGCTACTAGAGCGTCGACAGTGAGCTAGCTTAACTCTGGCTACTTTCTTCCTAAAATCCCTAGCTGTATCATTTATTTCTTCTTTCTAGTTTTCCTATCAAGGTCTTAGTTTCAAGTGTTTTTCTGGTTTGTGAAACAAAAATATAAACATCACAAGACTTGGAAGATAAAATTGGAAACACATAGGTGTCATGGGTTTAGACAAACTATTGAAGGTGTCTTTATTCATCATTCATATTTTCTGATTTGCAAGTACTGTAATCTGAGCAATTGAGTTAAGAAACTAGAATAATTTATTCTAAAAAAAGGAAAAGATGATGAGAAATATATTTTTTTCTTTTTGATTTTGGTTTTCTTTCACATGAAAGTGTTTTTTGTAACTCCTAATTTTCTTGTTTTTGTATTTAAATTTTAGGTAACTTAAGCTTGTATAATTCATGATTGAACTTATACTATGACTGCACTGCTCTAACTTTTAACTGACCAGGCTTATCAAAAATAGATGCATGTTTCTCTTTTTAATTAATATTAAACTCGTATTTGTATAATCAGATGCTACATGCATAAAATTGTTAGTCCATCAAAAATCAAAGAGATAAGGTCACTTAATGATAAGACTGAATCCTTACAATCAGTATATATTTTTCATTTTATGTGTTTATGTTACTTGCAATGACTTATGGTGAAGAATGTTGGCTAATAAAGAGAAGCATAAGACTAAGTATTACGAGATGAGGATGCTTAGGTGGATGAGTGGCTTTACTCTTAGAGATAGATTGCAAAATGAGTATATTCAGAAAAGTTGGAGTAGTTCGGTGATAGATAAGATTAGGAGAGTCGCCTTAGATGGTTTGGCCACATAAAGCATCGGCCAATCAATGACGATTAGAGTAGATGCATTAGATTTGCCTTATGTTAAGAAAGGTAGAGGTAGACTTAAAAGACTTGGTTAAGATGTATAAAAAATGATCTTAGCATACTTGATTTAAATGAGAATTTGACACATAATATAATAGCGAAGGATTCATATAGCCGGTCCCACCTAGTGGGATTAAGGCTTGTT
This sequence comes from Cymbidium sinense, assembly GCA_021442155.1. Lineage (NCBI taxonomy): Eukaryota > Viridiplantae > Streptophyta > Magnoliopsida > Asparagales > Orchidaceae > Cymbidium > Cymbidium sinense. The sequence continues at coordinate 109,607 of JAKCPB010000684.1, read as the reverse complement.
ATTGTTGTTGTTGTTGTTGATGTGTTTGTGTTATTTTATTAGTTTGTTAAGAGCATTTTTTTTTTCTAAGATTATTAAAAAGTTTTTATATCTAATATTGGCCAATGTGAAGAAAATTTAAATATAACTAGTTCTTCTCAACTTCAAATTTCTAATCAACATGATAATGCTTTGCAAGAGTTCCATGCATCTAGTAGCAAGCAACCAATTTTAAAGAATAAAAGAAAAGCTTTAAAGCCAAGATTAGAGTATACAAGTATTTTGTTAGATGGTCAAATGGTGATGGGGACAAAAATAAGTAAATGCAATTATTATGGAAAGATATATCGTAGTGATTCGAAAGTTAATGACACAACTAATTTGATGACACATCTTTCTAATTTTCAAAAAAATCCTCATAATATTGATTCAAAGCAAGCTCAATTAGTATTTTAATTAGGTGGAAAAGGAGATGAAAGTGGTTAGAATCATCTCAAGACTTGAAGATTTAACTAAGAAAATATTAGAAATGCTTTAGGGATTTAAATACTTTATATCATAATATTGCCACATATTTTATATTTCCTCTTGTTGGACTCTCACAAGTGACTTTTTGTTCTATTTAGATGAGAGGGCAATCAAGAAACAGAGTTTCAATGATTCATACAAATGAGTTTGTTTAACCACTAATACATGTACATTTATTCAAAGGCTAAATTATATGTGTTTCATTGCACCTTATATAAATGAAGATTGAAAGTTAATTAAAGGAGTTATAATTTTTTATCTAATATACAGTCATAGAGGAGAGCTAGTTTGACAACAAATTGAGAGTGCTTGGTTGATTGAGACATTGATGTTATTTTTATTACTACACTTGATGCAAGTTCTAATAATAGTATCATTGCTCATTTATAGAAGAAATTTGCTAAACGTGGTGGGAGCATTCTTGATATTAAGTTTTTACATGTGAGATACGTAGCTTATATTATCAATTTAATTGTACAGGATGACATTTGAAAGGTTAGGCATTCAGTTTATTATGCTAAAATAATAGTGAGATATAATAAACAATCACTAATTAGACTTCAAAAAATTAAAAAAATGCATTGATATAAAAAAAATTCAGAGCAAGAGTCAATTGTGCTTTTAGATGTTTCAACAAGATGAAATTCTACTTAATTTTGAATGTAGAACAAAATTTTAAGAGGGCCTTTGAACAATATGAGAAAGATGACACTCAATTTTGAGTTAAGTTGGTTAAGAAATGTGATAAGCACCATGATCCAAGTGGGGTTCTGCTTGATAGTAATTTGGCAAATGTGAGAAGATTCATTATTTTTTTAGAAAAATTTATTAATTAACTTTAATATTTTTGGATCACTGTATGCCACATCAAATACTGCATTCTTCAAACTTAGGAGTTAGATGTTGACCCTAATGTAAAAAATATGGCTAATAAGATAAAGTTGAAATTTGATAAATACCGGGAAAATTTTGCGAAAATGAACTTAGTTATTTATCTTGTTGTGCTCGTTCTTATATTTAAATTGAGATAAGTAGAGTTTACACTCATGAATATGTATGAAGGTGCTAATGGGATTGCTTTAGCACAACTGATATGTTTTATGATTATAAAATAAAGATATCTAGGTAAAGCAGATATGAGAATTCAAGTGATACAAAACAATGTTTACTAGAAGGAATTAGTGAGTTTTTTTGTTTATATAAGAAATTTTATATCTGAACAATTTATATGTTACGGTGTCATATTTTTAGCATTTTAATTTTTAGAGATTTAACATTCTTGAAAATCAGAAGATTTGGTTTTAATTAACCAAATTAATTAACATAAAAGTTATAGAAAATGTAAGTAGTTTTTCAACAAGACTAATTTTATTCAATCAGGTGAAATAGTGAATGAATTATGTATAAAATATTGTCACAAGGTAAGAGTTTTTTGCAATTTGACGTTTTCAAAAGCTGTAGCATATCTGGACACAATTAGTCGAAGTGATCAATATGAAAATTATGAAGACTTTCATTAAAATTTTAAAGAGATTAATTTCATTCATTTCTATCGAAGGATGAGCATATTATGTACGAAATATCATCATGAGGTCTGATTTTCAACATTTCAGTTTTTTGCGTTTTGATATTCTTGAAAATTGTAGAATATATGATTTTAATTAGTCAAAATAGTCAAAATAAAAAGATTTAGATAATTTCATTAGCTTTCCAATAAAACTAATATCATAAAGTCTGATTTTCTGTATTTCTTTTTTTAGCTATTCGACGCTTTCAAAACTATTGTGTATTAAGACCCAATTAGTCAAAGTGGTCAAAATGAAAATTGTGGAGAATTTTTTAGCTTTTCCTTGGAACCAAATATCATCCATTTTGATTGAAGAACAAGAGAGTTATATGAGAAATGAGCATCCATTTTTGTGTGATTTTCAACATTTTAATTTTTGATGATTATTCTCGAAAATTATAGCGCATATGATCTTAATTAGTCAAAGTGATTAATATGAAAATTATTTAGAATTTCATTAACTTTCCAATGAGATCATTATCATTCAATCTAGTCGAATGATGAGTAATTTATGTATAAAATATCATCATAGGATTAAATTTTTAATATTTACTATTCATTATAGTGTAAGTAATAAAAAATAAACATACAATATTAATTAGTTTTATTAACTATGATATAATATAATAATTTTAGTTCTACTTTAATGTATTTTTATATATAAATTATAAAGAGGTTATTCTATTTAAAAATAAATGTATATTAAACTTTTTTAATAGAGCAATGAATTTTGATGTATTATCTCTTTAATTTTTAATATGTATTTGGTTTTTTTATTTAATAATAATATTAGTATTAAAATTTATTTTTATAACTATTTTAGATATAATTAAAATATTTAAAATATTTAAAATATATTATATTTACTTTAGGGACTTTCACAGAATTTACTAAATTCAAATTTGCTATTTGACAGGATTTAAGGCTTTATGATGAAATTTCTGACCTTAAACCGCAGAAGCTCTCGCGCTCTTTGTTTCCGGCGAAAGACAACATGGCCTCATTCAGCTGCCGCTTCCTTCTCCGATCCTTCTACTCCTTCTTTAAAAACGGTGTATGAGAGTGAAGAGTCTCGGATTGTAAGGTAATTAATGGGATGGAGACTCCTTGGCTTCTGGAGATCTGGAGAAGGGAGCTAGGTCTCTTGCAGCCTCGATCCTTGCTCACCGTGTCGGTAGTTCCGAGGTTCGAATAGAACGGTTTTCATGTTATTTGCTGCCGTCTTCTCAATTTGAACCGGATAGACCTAACTTTATCGGAATTGGGAACAATTACGAGCATGATGTGATTGAAATCCATAGATGTCATTCGGGTTCTGCTTCTTTCTTTTTCACTTTTAAACAGTGTTTTCTTTAGTTAGATTACCAAATGGTAATTTGTTTGTTGGTGATTGCTTCCTTCTCTATTCATTGCTTCAAATATTTCTTTGTTCATAAGCTGTTTTATAAAGCCCCGACCTTTATTTCAAAATTAACTGCCAAGCGGTATCTTGTGTACAAGACAGAATCTCGCAGAGGAAAGTTTTTTTTTTTTCAAGCGCAGGTATATGTAATCGTTATCTTGTTTAATGAGGTTCTTGAAAACGTATAATTAAGAGACAGAGATAGAGGTAGATTACTGTAACCCTTTTCTGTTTATTCAATTACATTACTTGATTACAGTGAGAGTAATATACAAGTGTATGGGTTCAATTGGTTTTTATGAAATCTGCTGCGTTAATGGTGCTGATGTATATTGTTATCCTTGGATGTTTAAGATTAATGCGGTACAGGTGGTAGTGGTTGTTGTTGTCATGAGCTTGGGATGCTGTTCTGATTTTCTGAAATATTCATTATCATCTTCCCTCAAGTTGATGGTCGGTCCGAGAGCTTGAAAGGCTTTGTAAATATGTCAGCTAGCTGATCCTGGGTGAATCTGTAATGTATTTTGATGGAGTTAGTCATGATGCAGTCATGGATAAAGTGATAGTCCACTTCAATGTGTTTGGTGCAGGCCTGAAATACAACATTTGTCAAGGGCTAGAGAAGATATGTTGTGCAGTATAGTGTAGTAGGACTAGTAGTTGAGATGCCAAATTTTGCGATAAGCTGTCTTAGCTAGATGATGCCGGTAGTTGCAAGGGCGAGCTCGATACTTTGTTTTTGCAGAAGATCCGTGACAATTGTTTGCTTCTTGACCATCCACGAGATGAGATTGCTATCAAGAAAGGCATAATAGCTGGAGGTGGTTTTGCGGTCTGCAATGTCACCGGCCCAATCTGAGTTAGAATAGGTGGAGAAAAGATGGTTAGTTGGGCGTATAATGAGACGTTTATTGCTCTGTACGTATCATAGTAGTTGCTTTAGTTGCTTGTATTGTATATTGAGAGGATGGCGGGGATGCTGATAAAGCTTGTTGATGGTGAAGGTGACGTTCGGGTGAGTTTTGGTTAACTACTAGTGAGATTCTTCTAAATCGTGATAAAGAATCAGATTGGGATAGTCTTGAGGGTCTGGTTTCGTGAGGGAAGATTTGGGAGAGGCAGCTTTGGAGTGGTTTGTAGGTTGGTCATTCTTGTTCTGGAGATAATGGCACGGGCGTATGAAGTTTAGTTGAGGTGAAGGCCTTGTTGTGTGTATGTAACTTCGATGCTGAGAAAGCTTGAGATTGGTTCTAGATTTTTGAGTTGGAAGGTTTGTTGGACTAGATGATGAGATGGTTTATGGCTGAAGTGTTGTTGCCAGTTAAGAGGATTTCATCTAAGTAGATTAGAATGTATAGTGTAAAGGGTATTGTAGAGTACTAGAGCATTAAGGAGGGATTGATTGAGCTGAATCAGAATTGAAGTGTAGAGATATGAGGAGAAGGTGGTGAACCACTTTCATGGAGATTGTTTGAGGCCGTTAATTGTCTTTTTGAGGAGACATGCGAGGTTTGCGTATTGAGGATCTTTAAAGCCTTGAGGTTGGGACATATAGATCGTTTTGGAGATGGTGTCATGTAGCAATGCATTTGAAACATTAATTGGATGATATTCCATTTTTGGCAGGTGGCAATGGAAAGGAGAACATGAAGTATGAGGAACTTTGCTATTTGACTAAAATTTGATCATGGTCAATGCCATGTTGTTTATACCCTTGGGCTACTAATCTTACTTTTTGTCTCATAGTAGTACCATTGGAGTGTTATTTGGTCTTGTAGATCCATTTGCATCCAAGAATATTTTGATGAGTGAGTGGGGGGACATGGAGCCATGTTCATTGTGATTAAAGGGCTTGGAATTTTTTAGACATAGTTTGGTATTAGTGAGGATATGTTATGATAGTGGAGTAACTTATGGGCTTGGTGAGATTGTGGTGTAGATCAAGGATGTGTTTGGGCTTTAGGTTACTTGTTTGGAGTCTATGATTGTGGAGTGCCGAGGTGGAGGTGGAGCAGATGGTTTGAAGATGGGTTCAGGTGTGTGGGTTGATTGTGGTATAAAAGGTATTGGAGTATTGGGGATGGTGGTTGTTTTGTCAATGGAGCAGGAAGTGGTGGAAGCAGTTGAATTGGAATGTTGTGATGTTGTTGAAGTGGGTACCAGGGTGAGGGGAGTATACAGGTGACTATTGATGGGTGGGGAGGTAGAGTGGGGAAGATTTGTTCGAAGGGAAATATATGTTCAATGAAGTGCACATGTTATTAACTGTAGGTGTGATTTATCTGTGGATTAAGGCATGTACAACCTTGTGGTTAGATGCATAGCCAAGAAAAATGCAGTGTATTGACCGTAGGAGAATTTGTTGGATGATATAGGCTATAACTAGAGAAAGTAGAGGCATCCAGTGGTTTTTAGAAGTGAGTATGATGGTGGTTGATTGTAGAGAAATTGATGTGGTCTGAGAAGGTAGACAATTGTGTGTGCAACATCGATCCAGAGATTTGTGGGGAGGTTAGCATTGAACATGAGGGCTCTGGTGACTTCAAGTATATATCTACTTGATTAATGTTAGTGTAGTTTCATATTTGTTATGCATTGGGTATAGCCAATGGCCAACTGAAATGTGGGTAGTGATCAATAAACCTTACATAATATTAATATTCTTGAATGGAAGTGATTGGGGATGGACCCCATACATCAGAGTATATAATGGCAAGGGGATCCTTGGTAGAAGTAGAAGATGGGGAAAATGGTAACTTATGAGACTTTGCGATATTGCAGAGGTTACATGAAATATGAGAAAACCGAATATATAGATCTGGATTGGTTTTTTCTATTAGGTGCAGGGCGGGCAGTTGTGGATGACCAAGTTGATGATGCTAGGTGATGGTCCTATTTTATTCTAGATATGGCAGATGATAATGCTGGATTTACCCCCTCCTTGAAGTTTTGTTTGTTGTTACTGCATTGTATTATAGTTGGATCTTTGATTGTTCTGATATTGGCCTTGTCCACACTCTTGGGTTGTGGAGCAATTTGAAGTTCTTGTTGAGCTTCTGCTACTAGGTTGGATTCTTCGTTGTATAACAGTGAGTAGAAGTCGTTAAGATTTAGTGGTTGCAGATTTATTTGGATGGTTTTTTTAAAGGCTTGATATGAAGGTGGAAGACTATTGAGAGTGTAATGAATTATGTCTTTAGTATCTAATTTGGAGCCCGTTGTTGCTATTGCGTCTATTTTTGTTTTGATTTGAGATACATATTGAGTCATTGTTTGGTCTTTTATGGATATGTTGTGATGCTCGTTTTTAAGCTATATGGTACTAGAGCAGTTGGTGGATTGAAGGCGGTTTTCTATGGAGCCATATGTCTTTACAGGATTCAATGTTCAGAACATAGGGGAGGAGAGGAGGAGAAATTGTGGAGTTGAGTGCAGCAGCTAGATTTTGATCTATTAGTAGCCATAGAGAGTAATTGGAATTTGATTGAGTTGTGCCATCAAGTAAGGTGATGGAGAGAGACGGTTGAGATGTAGATCCATCCAGACAACCATTGAACACATTTGCCTTAAAAAAACTTCAGGATTTGTGACCTCCAGGTGGGATAGTTCTCAGTGGATAGTTGAATATTGACAACTGCTTTAATGCTGTTCATGACAGATTTGAGCTGTGCGGAAATATCGTGTTTCCCAATTTGATTGGTCTGGGGTTATTTTCCTTGTGAGCACATGTTTGAGGATTGATCTGACATGCTGGAAGAAGGGAGCAGCAAAGTGATGTCATGACTTCAGCTTTTTCCACGAGGATTGTGCTCTGATACCATGAGAACGTAGAATTGAGAAACAGAGATAGAGTAATAGTGGTAGATTCCTGTAAGACTTTTCTCTGTATTCACTTACATTACTTGGTTATATTGAAAGTAATATATAATTGTATGGGTACAATAGGTTGTTATGAAATCTGCTGTGTTAACTGTCCTGATGTATTATGTTTTCCTTGGATGGCTAAGATTAATGTGGTACAGGTGGTAGTGGTTGTTGTCATGACATTGAGATTCTGTTCTGATTTTCTGAATTTTCCATTATCTGTTCTTTGGTTGTTCAGCTGTTATACTTTGTTGGCATGTATGTGTGATCAGATATGATACAATCCTTGCCGTACTTCCATGAGACGGCAGTAAACAATCTACCATTTATTTCAGATCTCAGTTTGCACTCTGCGGTATGGTCAATATGAATTTTTAGACTACAGTATGTGTTCAACTGCTTCCATTTTGCAGAAGTTGCATTTTTGTACTGCATTTCTGAATTCCTGAAATTCCTTAAGGGTGAGTTTGGACCATATTTTTGGCTGGTTTGCTTCTCAAAAAAAAACACAGTTGTGTTTGGCTACCAATTATTTGACTGTTTTTCAAAAAATTTTGTGGTAAAAAGTTGCTTTTAAAAATCATATTTGGTAAAATATGATGGTTGTTAGAATGCTAATATCTGACAATTTTAAAAAAGAAAAAAAATATAACATCCATAACAGCTCTTTAAAAAGTTTTTTCCTCAGCTCTACAACCATATTTATAAAGTTGCGGTCTCCGAACGGACTAAATCTTTGGAAAATAACTTGGTTATTTTTCTAAATAGTTAATATCTTAACTTTTGTTTTGCATGTGCAATAAATTTAATTCATCAATTGATAGACATGACTTAATGTTGTGAAAAATCAATTGAGTTAACATGGGATAGATTAAGGGTGCTTTTGGGTCACTTCAGTTGTCTGAAAAACTTATCTAAAAAGCTAAGTTGGATATTAATTTTTTTTATTTTTAAAAAAATTAGATCGTAACTTTTTGACAACTATTGCACTCTACCAAATTAGGGTTAAAAAATGCAGTTTTTCCACCTTAGATTTTTCAAAATGAGGTTAGAATGTAGTTTTCAAACGGCACTGCGGTGTGTTTTTGCACCGCCACTACCACCGCTACTCCAACTGCAGCTTAATTATTTGAGTTTGTAATACATAGCAGTAAACTTGATTGTTCTTTCACTTGTCATATGCAATTTTGGTAAGGTCATTTGTTTCTTTGGGGGTGCAAAAGTTATGTGCAACAAAAATCATACCTCATGTATGTACCCCATCCCCAAGCTCATGAACACAAAAAAAGTATACTGTTAAGTTACCCTTCCTTCACTATGAGAGTATTTGCAACCATATTTTTTAGTATTGTTCAAAATTGATCCAAAACACCAGTTGTAGATCAGTTTTGGTGAGACCCAAAATACGCATAACTTGCATTGTTGGTTTCACTTAAAAAATCCTCATATCGAATAATATTTTAGTCAAGTCTCTTACAGGCATATGACTACGTTTTATTAGCTGATAAGTAATCAAACATTAAGATTTGATTGCAAGCCCTTCAAAGGCTGCCCTTGCATTGTCTACAAGTTCCATTTTCCGATGATTAATCACAGCTTTTTTTGTAATGGATAAATATTTGATTTAATACTATGGAACTTGCTTTTCATTAAACTACCTCAAGTGCTTATGTGCAAAAGCGGATGATTAATCTTAATATTTGTAATTTAACAACATGATACTTAGAGCTTAAGAACTTTCTTATTATTAATGCTAATAATGAAAAATAGAGATGGTGGTAAAAAGTGCATCAATTTTCAGTCACAAAATTTTCTATTTCTGTATAGTCTGTCTTTATCATTTTTAAGTTTATCAAAATCGACTTTTTAAACATTAAATTTATGAAATGTACATATATGGATCCAATATTTTGTATGTATTTTAAAATTATGATTTAAAAGAACGAAATTAAAGCCTAAATTAAATATGAAATTTATTATAACAATCAACACTATTGAAAGAGAAAATTTTGTGATAGAACTAAAATGGAAATTAAAACCAAATTTTAGAGCCTTGATTGAATCTTTATGCCATGTAGTAGAATGCAACACAAGTTTATCATGACCAATATTGATATGAATCCAAATCATCCAATGGCCAAATTAACAATAAAAACAGACTCAAACAAGACAAATTACAAAGAAAATAATACGTAAAATTATTACAAAGACCTTTCAGGATGAGTACAGAGAAAGAAAATTATTACAACTATACTAATTTAGAGCACAAACAATTACAATTAGGACAGATTACAGATAGACAAGATGTTCAGAATAACACCAGAATCCAAGGATCAGCTAGAATGGCAACAAGCTACAACAACATTTTAAATATTGCCGAAGTATCACCCCAAAAGGAAGACACCAACTATAGATCCTTCCGTAAAATCGCAACAATTAGCAACAAGAGAACTTAGATCGAACCCAAGAATCAAGACCTCAAGAAAGCCGGTAGTACATCAAGATAACGTAAACAGTAGTGGTAAACGATCCAGTATAACTGAATTCAGTTACTTTATAAAGAAAGAGTAGCTAGTGGTTAGCAAGGAGTATAAATAGAGATCAAAAGCCCAGAAGGTAATCAAGAATTTGAAAACTTATCTTTCTTCGCCTCCTTCTTCTCTCTTATCCTGCATATCTTCCTCTTGGTTTTCCTCACCAAACTGCCGCATCTGAAAACCCTAGATTCTCCTCCACTCCCGCATCCCTCTTCTGAGAGCTCTTGACGGCTCGAGCATAAACAAAACAAAACAAAGCAAAGTATAAGGTTAGGTTTTCTCAAACAATTAATCCCACGGCCAAGAAGAAGCGGCCAACACAAGCAAGATCGATCCAAGGATCAAGGATCAGCCATCAACATCAGATTCCACTAATTCGTAATCAAGAAAGATCAAAGATCAAATCGAGGATCGAAACCGCTTTAATCCGGCGGTTCAGGATCAATTCAAGCACTCAATCCAAGTGATTAGAGTGTTTGCCTGAAGCAGCAGTTTTGTTACCTTCATGGTGATCTATAGGTCATGGGTTTGAGACTTGAAATTAGCTCTTTAGAAATGTTGGGGGTAAGGCTATTCCAATCGCTCCTTAGGCTTTGCATTGGTTGAACATTTTGCATTGGGTACACCCTTTTTGGTTTTGCTATTTGGGTATTCTTATGAAATATTTTAATTGTACACCTTTGGCATATGCGGGCAACATTTTGTTCTTTGTAATGTATAACGTGAAGTTAACTGTAATTTTCTTATCCTTTTGCTACAAGTAAAGATACAATTTCTATGGGAAATTATATTATTTTGGTTACAAAGGATTGAAAAAATCTGCTTTCATTGAACTTCTTTTAAATTATATTGCTTGTTTATTAGCTTGCCTTTTTGTGGTCCATCAACAATATTTATGCGATAGAAATTCTTTAATTATATAGGAGTTGCATTAATAAATGTAATCCTCATTGCTTCGCTTGTTTTTTTTATGGTGTTGACTCCCTCATGTTTTTTTATTGCTTAAATATCATTGAGTTATTTATTTGAAAAATTAATGTCTTGTTTCACTTGTGTCAAATACATTGAAAACTCAAAATTTTATGATGACATATATGTGTTGGAAGGTGTGTTTTAATTGTTGTTTTTTTGTCTTCTTAATAAACTAACTGATTTTTTTTTTGCTTTAGTTAAAATGTCATTGACACATTACTTGAGTGCAGAAGAAAAATATTTAAGCTAAGCTGCAAAAGAATCTAATGAGTCGAATTTACATTTTGTTGTCCTGCTATTGACCAGGCAGTTGTTAAGCGTATAGATCTTTATGGGAAGTTGCATGGTCACAAGGGGTGTGTCAACACTATACATTTTAGCCCTAGTGGAGATATTCTCGTGTCCGGCTCAGATGACAAAGACATCAGATTTTGGAACTGGTCAGCCAAAAGCAAAGTTCTTACATATTATTCTGGTCACAACGAAAATGTCTTTCAGGCTCAAATCATGCCATATACTGATGATAGGATTGTAGTAACATTTCTCTTATATTTTATTCATTTTTTATCATTGAATTTCTCTTAATTAAATTTTTGGTTGATAAGCATATTATAACAACAAAATGGCTGCTGATAAGTGAGTGAATTTTACATGAATCCTTCGTCTCCATTGTGACCTATTATTTGTCAAATTCTCATTTAATTCAAAATTCACAGATTAGTCTTAAAATTTTGACTTGGGCTATTAAATTTAATTTGAGTGCAAGGATTGTGTTGCTTTTATTCATAGAACATTGTTTAAACTGCCTATATCCAATATAGTGTTGTTTTATGGTTTTATGACTTTTCTTCTATCAGTTAAGCAAGGACTTTTGATTCTTCTTTGTAAATGTACATTAACATCAATTTTTCAGTGAAGTGAAAGAAGAAAAGTAGAGATGACTATATAATGAGTCTATAGATCATTCCATTGTTGCATATTTTTCAGATGGTTTTCATTAGTTTATTTTGAATTATTATTGTTATTCAAGATAAAGTAGCAGTTTAGGGAATAAGAGAAATTTATAATGCTTATTATGACTGATACTTCAGGGGACGCTCTTACTAATTTATAATGCATTGGCGTTCTGAAAGGTGGACATCTGACTCTTGTCAATGAACCGTTTTGAAATTTTGAAGCCTTTATCCTCTACTTCAAGTTTCTGCTTCCTTTATCCACCTTATGTTCTTATTTCTTAATCCTTTAAAATGCCAAGCTGATGTTAAAGAAGTATCACAACTCCGAGGTTGTGACTCCGTCCATCATTGATGTGATGTGGGAGTTTGCCTCTAGTATCAACGATACCACAGAGGTGGTAAGAGAACTTGTCTTGAGCGCTAATACTATTGTGCAAACCAAGGTGTTTCTGTTGCTTTAACATTGGAGGTAGCTCACCCTTTATGACCCATTATTGTACAATTAGTTGTCTTTCACCTAGCCCAATTTAGATATCCACTTCCATCTCCTCCCTCCAACTATCAAATAATGAAATCATGCTCACCAATTCAAGGACATAAATTCTTTACAATCCTTCTCCTCTCTCTATCCCCAATTAAGAAAATAAGAAATCTAAGGAGAAAGGTAGAAGAAGAAATGAGAAAATGGCACTTCTATGTGGTTCTGCATTCTCAACCAAAACCCTTTTGAAATTTTGACATCTCTCCTTAGCTATTGGCCTTGGTAATGTAAATCAACTGACTCTCTTATCCAAGCCATTCTCATCCATTTGATCAATCTTTGCCTCAATCACAATTGATGCTTGGGTTTGGCAAACCAAGGTATTTTATTTCTTTGACATTTGAGGTGCCTTATTGACAATGAAAGAGAAGAAAACTATACTTATTGGTGGGTAAACAACTCGATGGATAATATAAACGAAGATAAAACTAATCCTCACCAAAAGATTTGGGTGGTAAGGTCATCAAATTATTCTAAAAAAAACGAAGTCATCAAGTTAAGTCCAAAAGAAGATAAACGTCTCAAATTTTAGATTGATAACATAAGATGCTTAAAATTCTCATTTCCATATTTATACATCATTTTTTCATGCACTTAGGATAGAAGTCGAGAAATATAAGAGGGTTGGATAGGGGGAATTCTTCATGTTGTTCAAAGGGAATAAATCTCCATTTGGATTGGGAGCATTGGCTGCATTCGTGAATCAAATGAAAATGTAAAGGGATGTTTGGGATCAAATTTATTGTGTTTTTTTGTTTTTGTTTTGATGTTATTTGTAAAAATATGTTTGTTTAGAATTTTTTTTAAGTATTTTTATTTTTTTAATTTCAAATATAAATAACATTGTTTTTAAAAACATTCAAAGTAGCTTTTAGATGTTTTGAGTGTTTTTAAAAATAACAATTATCACCAAATATTTTTTATTTTGAAACAAAATATAAACAAAATAAAATATAAATATAAAACAAAAAGAAATAAATAGGGATCCCAAACGGCCCCTAAGTCACTTGATTCTTATTCCTATTCATGCATTTAGAAATCAACCTTTAGTCTTTCGTCTCCATGCATAAATCTCGATTTTAACTATGCAGTGGATAAACTTTACTTTGCCTTTGATTTTGATCTTCATTGGGCATCCAAAATGAATGGCTATTTTGTATGGATTTGTCGACATAAACATGGACTTGAATTTTAATGGTTGCATATGTTGATTTGATAGCACATGCAAGTGTAGCCATGTTTGCATGATACATTGCTACTTTTCATCACATTTGCATGGAATGCATTGTAGTACCAATTGATTCATATATGACATATAATGCCATTTTTATAATTGATATTATAATGTCAATAATTCTTGTGGGAGGGATCATATATCTACCCTCACTTTTGCATTCCGTTCTTCATTGTCTTATACTAATGTCATAATCTTGTGCTATACCACTCAACCTTCATGACCATATATCATGCAACATGCTCTAATTTCCACCCCTCATATATGGAAACTTATTTCATTTATTTTGTGATTTTTAGCCCTAGTGGAGATGTTAAAAATAGTGGCCCTATTTATAATCTCAATAATAGGAAAGATATACCTTTTACAACAACAACAACAATAAGCCTTTATCCCCACTATGTGGGGTCAGCTACATGAATCCTTCTTCTCTATTATGTCCTATTAAGTATCATATTCTCATTTTTTTTCTAGTAAAACAAGATCATTTTTTATACTACCTAACCAATTCTTCTTAGGCCTTTCTCTACTTTTCTTAGCATAAGTCAAATTTAATATATCTACTCTTCTAACTGGGATGACGTTTTATGTGATCAAATTGTCTAAGGCGACTCTCTTGAATCTTATTTGCCACTGGAGCTACTCCAACCTTTTTACGTATGTATTCGTTTTGCATTTTCTCTCTAAGTGCAAAACCACTCATTCACGTGAACATCCTCATCTCTGCAACACTTAATTTTATGCTTCTCTTTTATCGGCCAACATAAGTCTTACCACCATCTTATAAGATTTTCCTTTAAGTTTAAGCATTACTTCTTTTTTTATCTCTACAATGCCAATGCTTTCAACCATGGATCTGATGTATTTTTTCTTATATGGAGGTATTTTCCACTATCTTCCTATACATGCTAGTGCTATCTTGCTCAACGGGAGGTAAGGTCTTGGGTCCAAGACACTAACTCAGTGACTAATTTTATAGTAGAGACTGTTGGGGCTTGTTTCTAAAGTATTGAAACTGTTGCTAACAAGTCCTCTAACTGCCATGTCATCCTATCTATCTGCTCATCTTTTTGTTTCAACTGATATCGGAGGTGTTGGGCTGATTGGGCTATATCTTCTTGATCAACCTCATCACCTTTCATGGCTCGCTCCCCAAGAGATCCTTTAGTATCTACCATGCAGACTCCAACTGAGTCTCCCAACAAGTTATCTTCGTTGGGATCGAAGCTGGCTCTTTCCACATCTGATAAATCGTACCTTAGAATTTTCTTCTTTTTCATGAAATAATGAGCCACTATCTCATCTAAAGAACAATCAATCTGTGCAGGTACAAATATCTTCAGCTGACCGGTGTGATCACTATCATTTAATGAGAGGCACCAGACCTCGCCTGCAGCTGGGGAGTCAATCATATGAGGACTGTACTCACTAGATGAAAGACACTCCAAACTATCACTAGCTATGAGAGGGGTGACCTTCTTAGGATGTTCCACTATCACTAGTGCAGTTGGACTATCATCTGCCACCTCTGAAATAACTGTCACCATCTCCACATCCTGGCATGTGGGAGTTGGTGAAGGATCACGATGCTTGGTCGACTCCTTCCTCACCGCGGGCGAAGGTCAGTAGGAGAGCTTCGGCCTTGCCACATAGCGTGGATGAGGTAGGATCCCCAGTACGGATCACCAATGCGTTTCTCCCGGATATGGCTTTCATAGCCTTTCTTTGGAACTAGAGATCTTTGTGACTGGGCGGTGATGGCGGACATGACGAGGGTAGAGCGGTGGGTGGAGACACCACCGACTCTCTATGCACAAGAGTTGTTTTCCTGTGATGACTGGTCCCAGTAAGTAGGATGATGTCGGTATGGTTGGCGCGGGTAGTGTGCCGAGCTGGAAAATCAACAAGTGCGGAAGTTGCCGACTAGCGACTGAACCTTCGCCTCTCCCTACTGGTAATGTGAGCAGTATGGGCTCTCGCCCTCTCGGCGGATATGCTTCCACACTACGGGATAATGGATCGATCAAATTGAGCTTGGACTCGAGCGTCCATAAGCTCACTACTGGTGCAAGACTAATGAAGCGCACGACCTCACGCTCTAGCTAGTTGATCACCATTGGTGGAGGTGATGAGTGAATCCTCCTAACATCCTCTCTATTTGACCCAGAGAGAGTATGTAATTGGTTTGCTGTAACCAGTGGTGAAGTGATAACAGGGAACTCCTCAATAGCTGACCGGGCGGCTGCCTCCATCTCCCTAGCAATCCTGGTGTGATACTGCTTGATCATGTGGTTTTTGTTCCTACGCTGTGTCCTGGTAGGATGGGAAGAGTGAGCTGACCCATACTCAAGGTAGGGGAGGCAAGCCACAGATTGGGGAGCCTTACCCTTAGAGAATGAGAGGATGCTTAGCCCTCGGGCGCATGAGAAACCATGGGGCCGAAATGGGGCTACACTCGGTATTCTTTGTCTTGTCACAACTAAGTCGTGAGGCGCTTTCCTCTTCGAGGAGATGTCGGTCAGAGGTAAGTCAATCCGATGATGCTTCGGTCCGTGGTCCTACTGATTGTAGTGAGGGGAGTGCCCTCACATGTAATCCTCGCTCCCTCGAATCCCCTACCAAAGTGGATCAGATGTGTATGGTCCAGTCGGGGGAAGTTGGCTTGGTCCAAAGCCAAATCCATACCATGGGAGAAAGTGAATTGTGAACCGACCATCTTAGAACAACTGTAAAAGACTGAAAACTGAACTGTCATTGTACTGTAACTAACTGTAAGAATCTGCAATAAGAAATGAGTTTGGATCAGATTTTTGTCTTAGTTGATTTTTTTGAATTTTAATTGAAAATTTGAACTCACATCCAACATCTTGGAAGTATTAAGTGGGGTTCAAATAGATTTAAGAAGATTTGATTGAAAGAGAAATTTTGAATATAAATCCAACTTCAATAAATTTGGGTATGTTGAAAAGTGGATTCAAATATTTTGAGAAGGATGCTTTCATAGGTTCATGTTTATTTGAATTTTGATTTTTGACTTAAGGATTTTTCCCTTTAACAAATTTGGGTATGTTAAAGTAAGGGTCAATTGATTTTGTTTTTGTTTGGTGATTTGAAAATTCACTCACTTAGCAAATTTATGTATGTTAAGTGAGGTATTTGAAAACAATTATTTCTTTTTGTGAACTATTATTTGATTTTGAAAGTTGGAATTCTCACTTAGTAAATTTAGGTATGCTAAGTGAAGAACCCAAGTGTGTTTTGTTTAGTTTTTTTTTTTTTTTTTTTTTGAAAATAGGATTCTTAACAAATTTGGGTATGTTAAGAAAATCCTAAGGTGTTTCATTTTTGTTTTGATTTGATTGAAAGTGAAGACTTTATTTTAGCAAATATGATATGCTAAAGATGAAGTCCCACTTAGTTTTGTGAAATTGAAATTTCACTTAGAAAATTTGAGTATGCTAAATGAAATTTCAAAAGATATGCTCAAAATTGTTGTGTTTAGTTTGGTTTTAAAAATGGAAACTTTTTCTTTGCAAATTTGGCATGCTAAAGAACAAAGTTTTAAAGGTGCTTGAAAATTTTTGGTTTTGAATTTGGAGATTTTTCTTAACAATTTTGATTATGCTGAATGAATTTTCAAATGTGTTCGAAAATTTTTGGTTTTGAATTTGGAGACTTCATTTAGCAAATTTGGGTATGTTAAATGAAGTTCTAAATGTGTTTGAAAATGTTTTGGGTTTTAAGTTTGGAGACTTCACTTAGCAAATTTGGGTATGCTAAATGAAGTTTCAAATGTGTTTGAAAATGTTTGATTTTGAATTTGGAGACTTCACTTAGCAAATTTGATTATGCTAAATGAAGTTTTAAATGTGTTTGAAAATTTTGGTTTTGAGTTTGGAGACTTCATTTAGCAAATTTGAGTATGCTAAATGAAGTTACAAAATGTGTTTGAAAATTTTAGGTTTTGAGTTTGGAAATTTTATTTAGCAAATTTGAGTATGTTAAATGAAGTTCCAAATGTGTTTGAAAAATTTTTTGATTTTGGATTTGAAAACTTCACTAGTAAATTTGAATATGTTAAATGAAATTTCAAAATGTGCTTGAATTTTTTTTTTTTTTTGAATTTGAAGACTTCACTTAGCAAATTTGAGTATGCTAAATGATGTTTTAAATGTGTTTAAAATTTTTGAATTTTGAATTTGGAGATTTCATAGCAATTTTGAGTATACTAAATGAAGTTTCAAATGTGTTTGAAAATTTTTTTTTTTTGTTTTGGATTTGTAAACTTCATAAATTTGGGTATACTAAATGAAGTTCCAAATGTGTTTTAGAAATTTTTTATTTTTGAATTTGGAGACTTCACTTAGCAAATTTGAGTATGTTAAATGAAGTTCCAAATTTGTTTGAAATTTTTTTATTTTGGAAGTGGAAATTTCATTTTAGCAAATGGGAATGAAGTTCTAAATGTGTTTGAAAATTTTGATTTTGAATTTGGAGATTTCACTTAACAAATTTGATTATGCTAAATGAAGTTTCCAAAATGTGTTTGGAATTTTTTTTTTTTTTGGATTTGGAGATTTCACTTAGTAAATTTTGGTATGCTAAATGAAGTTCCAAATGTGTTTTAATTTCAAAATATGATTGTTAAGTTTTAATTTTTGAAAAGAAGTCTTCCATTTCACAAATTTGGGTATGTAGGAATGAAAATCAATCTTATTTTGTAAAAAATTTGTTTTGTGTGTGGTTATTACTTTTTGAAAGAGGGAATTCCAACTTAATCCTATGTGAGATATGTTTAAGTAGGATTTTCAAATGATATTATTTTTATTTGAGAATGAAATCTTCATTCAATAAATTTGGGTATATTGAATGAAGATGTTTAGATGTGTTTTGAAAATTTAATTTTGTTTGAAAATGAAACTCTCATTGTGTGGGTGTATTGAATGAAAAGGTTCATGTGCTTTTGAAAATTTTATTTTTTTATTTTGATTTTAACTTTTGGAAAAGGTGATTGTTCATTTTATTTTGAAAATAAAATATTTATCAAAATGAATTGAAGGGAGATGTTCATTTATGCTTTTAGAAAATTTTATTTTATTTGAAAATGAAACTTCCATTTGAATGGAGAGATTCATGTGTTATTATTATAATTATTTTAATTTTGATTTTAATTTTTAGAAAGATGATTGTTCATTTTATTTTGAAAATGAAATTTTCATCAAAATAAATTGAAGGAAGATATTCATTTGTGCTTTTGAAAAATTTAGTTTTATTTGAAAATGAAAATTTCATTCAATAAGTCGTATTGAATGGAAAGGTTTATGTACTTTTGAAAATTTTATTTTAATTTTGGAATGATGATTGTTCACTTTATTTTGAAAATGAAATCTTCATCAAAATGAATTGAAGGAAGATGTTTATTTGTGCTTTTGAAAAAATTAATTTTGTTTGAAAATGAAACTTGCATTCAATTTGAATGGAGAGATTCATATATGTTTTTTGAAAATTTTGATTTTAAATTTTGGAAAGATTGTTCATTTTATTTTGAAAATGAAATCTTCATCAAATGAATTGAAGGAAGATGTTCATTTATACTTTTAGAAAATTTTATTTTGTTTGAAAATGAAACTTCCATTCAATTTAATGAAGAGGTTAATATATGTTTTTTGAAAATTTTGATTTTAATTTTTAGAAAGACGATTGTTCTTTTTATTTTGAAAATGAAATCTTCATCAAAATGAATTGAAGGAAGATGTTTATTTGTGCTTTTAGAAAGATTGTTAGTTTTATTTTGAAGATTCCTACATGTAACAATTAGGATAATTATTAGATAAGGGTGATTTAAGAAAATTTTGTGAAAAATATTTTATTATGTGCATTTTGAAAGAGTATTTTTATGAAAAATTTATTTTGTCTTTATTAATTTAGAATAAACCTTTTTTTATCATAAAGATGATAAAGAGGGAGTCTTTTAAATGTTTTCTTTTATTAGATTTTTATTTTCACCCATTGGAGAACCCAACGGGGGTTTTAAGACCGACACAGGGTGAAGTCCTAAAATCTAAAGATGTTGGTTAACTTAATTTAATGATGAAATAAATTAAGTGACAATGGAAAGAAAGATAGTATAGGGTTCATACAAAAGTACAAACCCACTATTGATACTTAGAGCAACGATCATTTACCAAAAATGGAGAGGAAGCATCCGTGAATTGCCGAAAAATTTGTGGTGAAAATTTTTTATGCCTTCAATTTGTGGTAGAAGAAAAAATATAAAATTCATCGTTTTGGGATACGCGGTCAGAAGTATTTATTGAGGTGATTATGACATTAAGAGAGATGTATTATCTCGAAGATAGAAGTCACCTGATGGACTGTCAAAAAATAAAGACTCCAGGATGTTGGGTCTTCAAGATCGAGATTCTTCTACTTTTATGAAAAAGTAAAAGCAGGGTTTATTTTAAATCGGGTTTATTAAGTTCCTACAGTGCATAGTTAATTACATCCCAGGAATGTGGATTCTTGGAAAACTCTCGATTAAGATAAATGATGGTTATAAAAGATAATGATATGAGAAGAATTATCAATCGATTGATTCATTTTGAAGATCAAATCGATTGATCAAGAGAGATTTATTATCGAAGTCAAATAGATAAATAGGAGCTCACGATCTTTAGGAAACATATGAGCATATCAAACTATTCTATGGTCGGGCTTTACATTTTTGAAATTGATTTAATTTGTTTGAGTTAGATTTTTCATTAGAATGCTAGGGCTTATAATTCCGTAACACAAGATTATGAAAATGCCTAAGAGGTGAGAATTTATGCTTATAGCCCATAAAGGGAATGAGCAACCTCAGAACTTAAATCTAGGGAGCTTTGGTGAGGGACAAAAATAAACTTAAATCTAAGGTATTTGGTTTCATAGAGAGGACAAACCACGCTGACTTACAAAATGCAGGGGTGGTCAATTAACTCCTACGATTTTAAATTCAAGTAGCAAGTCATATGCTTTGAAGGTTAGATTATTTATTTAGAAAGAGACTAAATTTTTAAACTCACTCTTTAAAGAGATTAGATCATATAAAGGACATGCTTCAAATAACATAAATCTAATGCAATTCATATTTCATTTTATTTTTATTTTTGGATAATCATTTTGACTTGGACTAATAAGATTCATATGTCTAATACATGAGAAATAAAGTTATTGGCCAAAATCAGCGAGAAGGGAGGTGTGTTTTACATGACTTTCAGTTGAGTTCTAGAGGTGGAAACCCTCCAATCAAGAGTGAAATAAGATCATTGTCATAATATTATAAAAGAATTACTCACCCAATTAAAAGGTTATTAATTCTTTTATCTTGATTTTTAACCTAAGCTTTAGATGAGGTTATGATTTCTTTATTTTTAGTTTTGAGTTGTTAAGTTGGGTAAAAGATTTATTTTTCTCTAAGAGCCTAATAGTCATCCAGGCCATACATAAAACAAGGAAGAAATTCGAAAAAGATGTAACTTAATGCACAAATTAAATAAATCATCAATCAATTTATAAAATTTAATCCTAAAGAAAAATTTGTGGTGGGACACCAGCACAAACCGAAAAATAAATTGAGTAAGCTACCCTCTATCAATTATAAATGAATTATATACAATTAAGCAATGAACTCATTATTATGGGTTCAAGCTTCATTTCTTCTTCTTTTTCTTTTTCTTTTCTTTTAGATGGTTGGAAGGTGAATGCTTCAAAGGCTTCATAATAAAATCTTATGGCCAATGTTAAATCTAATCCCCATATGATCATTCCAAAATCCTAATTGCAAAATTTACATGAAAGGAAAAGGAAATCTAACTAACATCTACAAAACAGAGATTAGCTAAAACAATCCATACAAATCTCAAGCATGTATATTAGACTTATCACCCCACACATGGGTGATTAAGTCCACCTGGTCTATTGGATTATGCTTGGGGTATAAGACTGCGTAAAAAACATTTTATATTTTTATTTATTACTAAGTATAATCCCAAAAATAATGGTTAACCAAGATCGTCATATCATTCATTCTACGCATATCTAACATCCGTCTAAAATATATATTACAAAACAAAAGCAAGCATCAAACATGCATTGCCCTAACCTAAAGCTAGAAGTGATGACTTAGCTTAATATGTGTGCTTTGAAGGTTTGTGCGGTATACTTAGCTATAGTTTTAAGTTAAAATTTTCTAAGTGTGAAATATGTTCAACTTAAAAGAGGGTTTCATTTAAGTTGTTTAATTATTTTAGGTTGATTTTATTTCATGTTTTGATTATATTCAAATGAATCATACAATTAATTACTAAGTTATAAAGAGAGAGAAAGCGAAGAGAACTCTCTTTTCTTTTCTTTCCTATAACAACAACAACAATAAGCCTTAATCCCACTAAAGTGATTTACATGAATCTTATTGTGTATTATGTGTCAAATTCTCATTTAATTCAAATATCTTGATCATTTTTTATCATCTTAACCAAGTCTTTTTTAGGTCTACTCTACCTTTCTTACCATAAAGGCAAATCTAATCATCTCTCTCTGGTCATGATGCTTTATGTGGCCAAACCATCTGGCATTTCTAATCTTATCTATACTGGACTCCAACTTTTCCCAACATACTCAATTTGCATTCTATCTCACAGGTAAAGCCACTCATTCACGAGCATCCTCATCTCTTAACACTTAACTTGTCTTATGTTTCTCTTTTTTATGCATTCTGTAAGTCATTCTTAGGTCTTACCACCATCTTATAAAATTTTTTCTTAAGTTTAAGGAATTTTCTATCACATAATAGGCCGGATCATTCCTCCACTTCAACCATCCAACTTGAATTCTACTAATAACATCTCCATCTATTTCACTATCATTTTGAACAATGCTAAATATCTAAATCAATCTTATTAATGACTTCAAGTCAAACTACTAAAACCTACAACTAAAATAGCTCTTCTTTTCCCAACCTAAATAATTTCTAAAGTGGATTTATATATATTTTATTTTATTTAGTGAATGTTTTGATTAAGTGTTTTAATTAATCCTAAATTTAGATGAATTAAACTCATTCAAAGGCATTTTAAGATTAAGTAAAATAAATCAAATTCAAACAACACATTCTTCACTTCTTTACATGTATAACGTCATATGAATGAGTCACAAGCATATCTATACACACAAAATGAGAATATTTACACTTTATGATGCATGCTAAGTAAGTTACTTAAGAAAATTTGAATCTTATGATGCATGATTTTCATTAAGTAAAAAGGGGTTTTCTTATCTAATTTTATGCATGAAAATAAGAAACATAAGTGAGTCTAGTATTGTTAACCAAAGGTGTAATGTACCTACTTACTACTTGAAGCCGTACCCGGGATTGTCACTAATATCTGCTTTCATCTATACAAGAAATGAATGAAGAAAAGAAAGAATGCAAAATTTGTATTAGTTGATTCATTTGTTTATGCAATTTATATGTGTAAGCATGGTATCCTTCTTAAGTGATAGCATAGAATGAATATGATATGAAATTAAGCAGTGTTAGGTTAACGAATCCATAAATCTTCTTAAATTATTCAAAATTGTATTAAAAGAAAGAGAAGGAGAACTTACACTGTGCACATCCTTATATCTTACTCACATGCAAGCTTATAATTGGAATATAAGTAACACACTTTTAGTTTTGATAATTGATTCACATATTTTTGAAAATAATTTTAATTTAGTAGTGATAATAGCCTCATATTCTATTTTTTAACATGCAAATTTGACATAAAGTAAATATTTTTATTTTAAATTTGTATTTTGAAAAGTATGAATGCATGAAACCACATGAAACATATTTAACATGTTGGGAAAAATTAAAATGAAAGTATGTAAACAAATTCACTTTAATTAAATTCTAAAGACAATCTTAAGAAATAATAAACCTTAAAGCAAATCAAAGTTTGTTTAAAGTGATTTTTATTTGAGTTTGAGTTTGATTTAATTTTGAAAATATAAGTTGAGTTTGTTGTTTCTAACTCATTCTCACATATATTTGATATTTTTGTTTAATTTTTAGGTGATAAGATTCATTTTAGATTTTGATTAGGTTAAAGATATAAATTAAGCAGTTAATTACTACTACACTTGGCATAATTAACCAAGTAATTATGAGTGATGAGATGACATAAAATCTCACAAGGAATTTAAATTTGCACCTAGGAAGAAAAATGCAATTTGACTCATGATTAAAGTTAATTAAGCTAGAGATTTAACTCAGTAATTTCAAAACACCCTCACACGTGAGTTGAGTTTTGATTTCCTTAATGAACTTAGGCTCTTGAACACTAAGTATCTTAATTAACCGGAAGGTTTTAGAATTTTTAGAAATTAATTAAGGAGATAATTAATGAATTAACCCTTAATTAAGAGGATTAAAAGGAAAGAAAGGGGATTTAGAGAATAACTTGGGAAATATCTCAAAATTATTCCCAAGTCTCCTATTCATTAGATCTAACCTTAATCAACCCTAATGAGGGATTAAAATACTAATCCAAACCTTAATTATCCTTAATTACATTAAGAGAGTAATTAGAAAACACATTTGTAATTCCCCCAATTAAGCCTTAAATAAATCCCAAGAAAATTAGGGGAGACAGATGTCATCTCCTAAAACATACCCAAGAAGTTTGGGATTGATCAGAGAATTAATTAAGAAGTAATTAGTAAAATAAGATTTTCATTAAAACCCAAAATCAAAGAAAAGTATAATTCAAAATCCATTGAAATCATTTTTAAAATATTCTAGGTTGAATTATCTTTCTATAGAAATTTTACCTCATTTTTTAAATTTTATTGAGGAGATATGAATTTTTGAAGGTTAGGAGATTAATTAATATTAATTAAATCGCTAACTAATCCCCTCACCTCACGCGACGACCGGCAGGTGGCTTTACACGCATCACGCAGCGGTGAGGGATTACTTAAACGTCGTTGTGGCGGCGGTGGCGAGCGGTTTGATCCCACCGGGGATCACCCGATTTCTAAAGGGATAAAGGATTCTAACGTCGGTTAATCTTGTCAGTCCATCCAAAAGCGGGATGGGCGGGGATCGCCTAGTTCTTCCACGAGGCTCAATAGAGGCCCATGATCATGGGAAGATCCTCATTGGGTTGAATGAATTGTACCCACACCATCTTAAGCTAATGACAAGCCTATCCAACAATTTTACCCATGAACATTTCTTTCACAAAAGACCAACACCTCTAAGCTAAGTGGTCAGAAAATTTCATACCTGGGAGGTGATCACCGTGCTCGAGCGATGAGGTAGCTTGGCTAGCGGCGAAGCCTGAAAGTTTCAAGCCTTGGGGTTGAGTAGATCTCCTTATGGACCAACACCACTTGCTCCCATTTGCGGCTTTGATCCAATTCACCTCATCCTTGCTTTGGGAACTCGTGTGAATGCTTAGGTGCACTCGACTTGATCCCCTGAGGGAGTGTGCAAAGGCAATTGCACTGAAATGGAGTATAGAAGAAACTTGGGAATTGAGATGAGCTCCCCTATTTTCTAAGGAAGAAAATCGAGAAAGCTAAGATTCAAATCCCTCTTAGAATGCTTAGGAATGCTCTCTAATGGCTCCTAACTCTCTCTAGTGCTCAATCGAATGTGAGGATCCTGAATTCAAATTGAATTAGGGGGAGTATATCTCCCCCTATGGCAATCGAACGACCGACACATAGCTTACTGTTTTGATCCAACTGACCATATGGGAGGGGTGATTTGGGTTGTTTGAAGTTGGCACATGGTCGGTTTGAGCTCTTGAGTGGATTGATAACCTCTCATGTGCTTGAAATTGAGTAGAAGGAGATTTTTGAATTAGCCAATTTGACCCATCGGGTCGGGTTTGGCCTTGGGTCCATTTGGGCTGACCCAAATCCATTGGGTTGGGTGCACCACTCTCCATTAGGTTCACTTGAGCTATTAGGAAGGTATCAAGTTGATATGAAGAGGGCTTGACCAAAATTTGCTCTATGGCCTAGGAGTAAAAGGGTCATTTGGTTGAATTTTCAATTTGGTATGTTGAGTATGTGGAGAAAATATGTTTGGCCAAATTTCATTAGATTTGGAGTTCATTTGATGAGATTTGACTCATGTTGACTCATTTAGGTCAAAATGGGTCAAGTTGACCAATTAATCTAGTGGTCAAACCAGATTGTCAAGTTCATATGACCATTTGAAATATTTTGGTGGCTTTGGTTTGATTTCGGTTTAGTTTGAATTTGGCTCATGATTTAGGTCAAATGAGTTAAGTTGATCAATTTGACTGTTGATTTATTTTCGAGATAGGTTTAGGTTTGGTTAGTCATATGAAGTGGATTGGTATCTTTGTTTCCAATCAATTTTGGTAAGTTTGAATTTGGCTCAACATGGCCTTTAGGTCAAGTTGGGTTTAAGGTCAATTAGTTGGGTTGGTCTAGTTGGTCAATTGAGGCTTTGGTAAAGTTCAATAAGTGATTTAGAATGAACTTGATCAATTGGTTTTCAATTTGGCTTAGATCAAGTTTTGACTCATTTTGATTTTAGGTCAGTTAGTTGGGTGGTCAAGTGGTCAAGGTATTATTGTTTATCAAATGTTGGTCAGTTTAAACATAGTTCATGAATGAGTATTGATCAATGGTTTCAAACAATTTGGCCTATGGTGGATTTTAGCTATATTGGGTTTCATTTTTGGTTAAGTGTTGACTTAGTCAACCTTTAGGTTTGATTTGGTTTGATCAAATTTGATTGATTGATCATCTCATGATGATTGTTAATGATGAGAGGCATATGTGAGTTTGATTCAAACTAATTTGGTTAAGATTAAATTTGACTCATAAGTGCTTTAGGTTCTTTGGGTTAAGTGGCTAAGTGGTCAAATGGTTTGGTCAAAGTTTGATTTGAGTTTGATTGAACTTGTATATGGACTTATGATTGAAATATAAATCCATTTGCAAGTGGTTTGAAGTCAAATGAGTTTTGATTCATTTGGTAATTTCATATTCAAAGGAAGAACATGAAAGGATTTGGGGTTTGATTTTTTGAATTGATTTTGATTTATTGATTGAAGTTTATATTTATATTTGGATTCATGATTGTAGAGTTAATTGAATTACGAAGAAAAATAAAGAGTTTGGCTTGATGCGAAGTTGATTTGGCTAAGTTCAAGATTTTGACTTGAAAGGCTTAGGTTGGATTTTGAATGGATTTGAGTTTGATTTTTGGAATTGGTTTTGATTATTTGAATTTATATCTCATTTATATATGTGAATATAAATGAGAATATAAATGGGTCATAAAAAAATTTCAAGGATTTGAAATGATTTGATCATGATTTAGGCTAAGTCTATTAAAAGGGAATTTTAAGGACTTAGAAAGTTTTTGGAGTTTGAAGTTTGAATTTTTGAATTTGGTTTGATTGATTCATATTTATATTTCATTTATATATGTGAATATAAATTAGAATATAAATGAATTATCGAAAATCCTATAAATTTGAATTGATTTAGAGTTGATTTTGGATAAGTCTTTTAAAAGAAATTTAAAAGGATTTAGGAAATTTCATGAATTGATTTTGAATTTTGAGTTTAGTTTGGTTGGTTTGAATTTATATTTCATTATATATGTGAATATAAATAAGAATATAAATGAATTATAAGAAAATTTCAAGAATTTGATTTGATTTTGATCATGATTTTGGTTAAGTCTTTAAGAAAAGATTAAGGACTTAAGAAAGATTTGGACTTAGGAATTTCATTCATGGATTTCAATTATGGATTTCAATCATATAGAGTTGATTTTGAGTTTGGAGAAAATTAAATAAGGTTGATTTGGAGTTTGATTTGAAGGAAGGAAGGTGAGGAATGGTTCAAGCTAAGGGTAGGTAAATTTTTCTAACACTCTAGGCATTTATTATAGCTAACTCTTCTAAATCTCTAGAATGGGTTGAGTGTCCACTGTCACTAGATGTGTCTTAAGACTAAAGAATTCTTAAAGTCTAAGAGGAATCATATGTCTAAGCTAGAGGGGGGTGGAGAGCTCATTCTAAAAATGAGGTTAACAGCTTGCTACCACTTTAATTCCACTTTTCTATTCTATTACTTAAGAGCGGGCATCATGTGACATCGTTGCATGGATTCCATCCTGAGGAATCAATCCTCAATCTGAATACCAACCGTATTTATGGTTCTAGTCTGCACATTAAACTAACATTTGAAATTTCATTTTTAATTTTGTGGAAGCAGAAAACTCAATTATATTATTGAAAATTTATATATTTTTGTTACATATTATGAAGTTTTTTGAATTAAGATTGTCCTTAAGTCATTATTGTTACAACCCTAGAGAATTTAGGGATAAACAGCTATTTGAGTTCGTTGAAATGCTCTGGAAAATATGGGATTGAGGTCAGCGAAGATGAGAGTCTCAGCAAAGAGAGTTCCTCCTTTCATTTCTTTGATGTGCTTACACTCAAGTGGAGATATTTAAAGTCTTATAATGACTCATTGACTACCTAATCTGCACTTAAACTCTAATACTAAATGAAACAGATTTGTTTTAAATGACTCACAAAGACTTGTTAACCGATGCCTAACAGTTATCTTTATTAACTGGCTCGAGCATGCAAGAAATATTTGAAATTCTTTTTTCTGTAAATCAGGTGAGGGTTGGTGAAGTTATGGAGGACGGTCAGTCAGCACCAAACTGCTCGGCACACATCAAGGCCGCGTTCACAAACTCGCCATAGAGCCTGGAAGCCCGTACATCTTGTACAGCTGCGGCGAGGATGGCCTCATTCAGCAAGTAGGAAACTTGATTCATTCAGTCATCTCTTTCTCCTGAAACTTGTTCCAGCCTCCTCCAACTTGATAATTGCTCAATATTTCATTGCAGTTTGACCTGAGAAACCAAACCCCCACCAAACTCCTCTCATGCTCATCATTCTCAGAGACCAAAAAGCCTATAAGATTGAATTCCATCACAATAGATCCAAGAAATCCTAATCTCCTTTCTGCTGGAGGGTTTGATCCTTATGCCAGGGTCTATGACATCAGGAATCATCACTGGGATGTCTCGAAGGGTTTAGACCAACCTGTTAACACCTTCTGTCCTCGCCATCATCGGCTCGACTGACGTTCATATTACAGGTCTGGCTTATTCTCAAAGGAGTGAGTTGCTTGTCTCCTACAATGATGAGCTCATCTACTTGTTTCAGAAAGACATGGGTGTCTGCGCTCATCCGAAAACCATCCAAGCCGAGGCGTTGCAGAGCCTTCGCCAACTGCAGGTTTATTCCGCCATCGAAATTCACAAACAGTGAAAGGAGTGAGCTTCTTTGGACCCTGCGATGAGTTCGTCACGAGTGGTTCGGACTGTGGCCATGTCTATATCTGGAAGAAAAAAAATGGCGAATTGATGCGAATGATGGCTGGAGACAAGCACATTGTGAACTCTGTGGAGGCTCATCCTTTCTTCCCTTTCCTTGCTGCCAGTGGAATTGATAATAATGTTAAGCTCTGGACACCAATCTCCAAAAGAACAGCTCCTCTTCCTAAAAATGCGAAAGAGGTATAAACTATTGAACTTGTTTTGAGATTTTACATACCACTAAATTCCTGTTTACCTAAATATCTAACGGCTAAATATATGAAATTTTAATATCTAAGCGGTATAAAAAAATGTGCATGAAAATGTTTATAAATATATAAACCTTGTGTGATATGAACGTGAATCCTCCTATTTTTATCTGTTTTGTAAATGTAAAGCTTTTATACACCAAAATATAAATATTTAGGTGATGGCTATATAAATACATAGGATTTTTCTCTCTCAAAATCTGTCTACCTTATGACAGATAATGGCAGCTAACAAACGAAGAAGAGAAGTTAGAGCACGCATAACACTATCTCCTGACGTCGTAATGCATGTATTGACTCTCCACAGAAGGCAAGCCCTGGCTTATCGTGAGGCTGCTCCCACAGAAGCTGATTCAGACAGTGATTCAACCCCTGAAGAGGGCTCAGCTGCAGATCCTACAGAATGCAATGTTAGCTGAGACAACTGAAGAATGTTTTTAGAAGCTGTTTCATTGCTTGAAAAGTGAATGTAATGTAAAAAAAAAAATGTAATATAGAGTGATATAATTTGTTTAGATTATTTTACGTTGTTTAGTTGAAAATCTTATAAATAGAATTTTTTTTTTATTGTTGTTTGATTTGATAAAGCAAATGTATTGTAATGTATTTGGCTTATTAAGGGTTGGTTGGTGGTGGTGGGCCAATAATCAATTGATGGGCGGTGAATATAGTTGTAACTGGTGGTGCGTCAACAGTGAGTGGTTATGATGGTTGGTGGCAGCAGTGTACGGTGGTCTTTATTTTATACTTAATGATGTATTTAAAATTTTTTTAATTTGGGTGAATTTTAAATACATCATAAATCATTTATTTACTTTGCATTCTAAATATCTTAAAAATAATAAATAATTAGGGTGTGAGCTCTGAAAATTCTCAACCAATTTTTCGCAATGAAGAGAGTGGATTAAAATGTTGATGAAATTTTTAGAAGTCAGATGTAATAATAGATAAGATTCTTGTAGATTTCATCCTTTTGGAGGCTTTAGATCTAGTTTGATTTTATATAGCACTTATAGTTAATTATCCTCTAAATACTCAAAGAGTATTTTCGATTAAAGCTAGTTAATGAATAATTAAATAGTGAGTATATAATAGTAGTGAGTGGAGTTTAGAATTATGAGATTTATTATTTTAATTTAAAGTTTTGTTTGGGGGAATGATGATGTGCTCAATCAAGATCACATGGTTTTGTTATCTCGTGATGTATGGTCCAATTAATTTAGTGAGTCGGACGTCGATCCCAGGATTCTTTTCCAATTATGGTTACGTCCAAATTGTCATAACTTGGATGGAGTTTTATCAGAGATAAATATATCAATTTTTAGGTAAGAGGATTTTTATTCAATCAGTATATTATAATTCATAGCTTGAAGCGAAAGTGGTTGAACATCTCGGGTTGCTGATCATGGAGTGATTTAGTAGTGTTATATGCAATGCGGTTAGAGGACTCTAGTCGTAACTGCGATTATGTGATATCATTTGAGATGAAATCACGCAGATAGAGAATATGAGTCACGTACTTATCGACTTAAGATTATTTGAGTGTCAAAATAGTTATGTATTTGATTTGGCATTGGCTCTTTGTGAGCAAAAATTTTTTAATTTGTTACTCCTGACAAACAATTGTGGATGGGTGGATGTATTTTAATTTTAAATTTAAATAATTAATATTATTTAATTTATATTCAATTTTTTAATCATTTAATTATCTTGTAATTGATTTAATTTGAATATATAGTCATTAATTATTTAAATCTTCATAATGATAGCCTTCTAATCATATGGTTATTGTTGGTTAATAGATATTGTCAACTTTACCTATTTCTTTGAAAATGATTGGGTCTAAGTTCATTACTTCTGCATTTATAATTCTTTAAATCTTATCAATTCTAGTTTGAGCATAGAGATCGGATTTGAGATTGTTCTCTTGGGAGCTTGAACTTGAGAAGTGTCAATGGATTTATCTTTTGTAATTATGTGACAAAATTAACTTCTCAGATTTATTAAGTGCAAATTCTTATAATATCATCATTAAATTTTTAAATTTTGTTAACCCGACAGACCGGGATGTATATATCTGTTTATTCATTTTGCACATAACTTGCATATTTTTCAAAATATTTGATCTAATGAATACTTGAACATACATATAAGTATATGTTCTTTAAAATGTTGCATGGACATTAAAATGTCTAAGTTGAAGTAATTTTGTTTGACATGACATGTGTGTCAAATTGCAAGTATAAGTTTTGTTAACAAGCATATGTCTGGATACTTAAAATCATAAATAAAGTGTAGCTCTGTCTAGTAAAAAATATGAGAATTTCAACTCATTCAAACACTTGTTATAAATCAAGTGAGGATCTATTCTTTTAAAAAGTGTGAATACACCTTACAAACTAAGTGAATATATGTCATAAGTGATATAAGTTTGGTTCTTTCCAACACTTATCTTAGATCAAGCATGTTCTGCGCTAAAGGATACAAAATATTTATTTGCAAATCAAGTTTATATCTATTCTGAATGATCAAGCATGTATCTACACTAGATGATACAAAATATTTATTTGTAAATCAAGTTTAGATCTGTTCTGAAAGATGCAAATTTAATCCTTTCTAAACTTGTAATAAGTCAAGTGTATTTGTCTTTGGAAGACATACATTCAGTTCTTTCAAACACTTGCTAAATATCAAATGTAGTATCTATCTTATTAGAATTCCAATAAAAATTTAGAGGCACATCATAGATTAAGTGTGGATCTACATTATAAAATACTATGTCATAAGACATATGTAAGCTCACTTTATTCAAATATTCACTTATGAAATTAAGTGTATGATTTTTCCCATAACATATCGAAATCAAAAGAAAGAAATGGGATATTATAAGGTATACATGAAAGCTAACCACATTTAAATCCTTCCATACATATTAGAATTTGAAAGTATGAAAATTAGTCCAATTGAAGCTAACATATGGACTTAGACCCAATGGACTTTTAAATTTAAAAGAAAATTATGAGCTTAGAGATTTCAAGAGATGAGCTTTCTTTCTTCTTTTTTTATAAGTCCAGTTATAGACTTGGGCCCAATAGGCCTCTTAGATTTAAGAGAATGAGGGTTTAATAATTTCAAGTGGGCTAACTTTTTTTATAAGTCCACTTAAGGAATTCAAGATAGGCCAAGCATGAAAGAAAGAGATCATGACATTATTATCCCCTTTTTATATTTATATTTTGTCATGACATGATTATGTAAAGAGAGGGAGAAGCTTCTCCTCTCTTTTCTTTTTTATGCCCATTTATGGGTAAGTTATGAAAAAGGGGAGAAAAATTCAAAACCTTAATGAATTTTTCTCTTCACTCCACCCATTTTCCTCTTACCCTTTTCTCTTTTCTTCTTTTCATTTATTATTTTCCCTCTTTCCTTCTCTGTTTTTTTTTAATATGGCATAATCTAGTGGAGAAAAGAGAGAACATCCTTCTTTTTATTTTTTATTTTTTATATTTTTTTCTTCCTTTTTCTTTAAATTCATGCCCATTTCATGTATAATTTCAAAAAAAGAATGACAAAAGAAATAAAAGGGGGTCGACTTTCTCTCCCCATTTCCCTCTATTTTTTTTTTCTTCTTTTCATTTATTATTTTTCCCAACTTTTTTTTTTGGCATGGCATAATATGATTAGGAAAAGGGGGAATTTTCCCTTTTTCTTTTCTTCTTTCTCTCTCTCTCTCTCTCTCTCTCTCTTTTTACTTTTCTCATTTTTCCTTGAAATTATACCCATTTCATGGGTAATAAGGAATTGACAAAAGAAATTAAAGGGGATGATGGATTTTCTCTCCTTCTCTTTCTCATGTATTTTCACATGCATTTAGATTTTTTTCGTTCCTTTTATTATTCATTATTATTATTTTTGCAGTACATAGTGCCGTGAAGAGAAAAGGAGGAGGAGAAATTCTCATCCTCTTTAATATCATGCAAAAAACTCATAGGAATTGATGGGATAATACAAATCTCATTTATTCATTTTTTTTTTTTTTTGTTATCCATCATTTACGCCTTCTTCTTCTCTCTCTCTTTTTTTTTTTGACTTTTCCTTCTCATTTCCTTGATATTCATGCATGATAATTAAATGGAGAAGGCTCAATATTAAGTTAGAGTTTATTATAAATATGAATGTATTTACCCTTCATAAAAAGTTACTCTTTTCTTCTTCCCCCATCTTTCTCACAAAGTGGGTTATAGACTTAGAATCTTTGAAGGAATTTGCTTACAATTAGAGCTAATTTTCAATTCCGCTTCATCGCTTATGAGTTATATTCACCTTGATGTTTTAAATTCAATTTCAATTTCAACCTAAGATCATGCTTCTTATATAGAGATTTTATTTGAACATCTCCCTCCTTTTATTTACCTCTCCAATGAAACATGTGTTATATTTTAAAGGGACTATGAAGGGGAGAGAGATGAATTTCTCATATTCAACATCAAGGTGCAAAATCAAATTAATATTTAGAATTGTTGTTTGAAATGTCACTAAATATTTTATGAAGGTTCAAATACTTAAAATAAATTATGTTAAATTGAAGGTTTTAAATACTATAATTCATAAAAATTTCGACAATCTCCCGACGTCATCTCTGTGTATGGGCTACTTTGGGAGACTAAGCATTCCCACCATGCCAAGAAAGCGAGAAGGAAGGTGTAGGGCTCACACAAGTCAATGCAGGACCTCTTTTTAAAGTGTGGCACGCCGAGAGGAGGAGGGAGCTCTTGTGAAGCTAAAGAGGCGAGCGGCAAATTTCTTCTACGAGTTCCCCAACAGCTTAGTAGCTTCACTCTTTCTACTAGCATGTCTTGGATGCTTCATCAATAGGAGTTCACTTTCCGTATGAGCATTCAAGACACAATCATTCAGTCTCGAATCAAGTTTGTTGTTTGTTTTACGATAAGCGGCGATAGGGCCTAGCTGAGGCTAGCTTGTCTAAAGAGTCATAGAGGGCCTACTGGTATGGTGAATTTACTACTCTTACCTTTGTAATAATCTCTTTGTAAGGAGGAGTAATTTCAAGTTCAGGTCAAGTGAAATAGGAAAAAGACTTCTTCAATCCATTGCAGAAAAAGAGTCAATCGACTTTTCTCGAATCTTTGGAATCACCGCAGTAAGGAAAGGAAGTGACGACACTCATCTCATATTCATGCCCAAAAGTGAACCAACTGCTACGAACATCGGATTTTAAAGTCTCTTCCAAAATGGAACCTCATTTTTCAACTTTCAGTTTTGACGCTTTGAGCACATTCCCCATTCAAGCGATGGTAGAAGTGGTAAGTGTGGTTAGACCGTGATCGAAATATTATTTACCCACCAGAAAAGCGTGCATGGGTTTTCATAGCATAGATTTCATTTCGCGTTGGAACAACATGAATAAAACTTATATTATAAATTTTCGCCATATTCATAATATGAGCGGTTTTATTTAAAGCACATTTCCTCGTTGGAACAATGAACAAATCTTATATCATAAATTTCTCGCCACATTAGAACAATGTGAATGAATTATACAAAATATCTTTACAAACTTGCATTTGCATATGCATGACATATAATATTCATTACCTTCAATTATGCATTGCTTTTGAAAATATCACAAATAATAAGCCACCATAAATATATGGATGTAAAAGACTCATTTGTCTCTTTTTTATTTTATTTTGAACATGAGAAATGAAATAACTTTCTCAAATTTGGCAAGATATCAATTATATGTCAAAATATAAACATGTATTTCATTCTTTGCTATCAAATGAATAAAAAGTATATTTTACTTTACATCTATCCCCCTATTATCATTAACAATTACATTTAGATGAGATTTGATTGTATAAAATAATCTAATAGCAATTTTGTATAGCATATGACAATATTTTCTTAAAAATCAGCAAATGAAATGAGGGTTTGATGGCCAATATACCTAAATTTTAACTTCTCATGAAAAAAGATAGAAATTTTAAACTCTACAAAGGTGAGAATCTTATAAATCTGAAATTTCATCTCTTTCTCAACTCTCATAGGCTTAAGGAAGCATTAGAGTAAAACTAATAAACAAGAGTTATGCCTAAATGGGTAGGACTGAAGTTTTGCTATCTTTTAATCATCTTAAACACAATAAATGAAATGAAATAATTTATCACAACATATAATCAAACTTCATTTCATTCAAAGATGTGAAAGAGGCAAAAGAAGAATAAAAAGGCTTTATAAAACACTTTTGCCTTCTCTTTCATTTTCTTCCAAGTTGGACAAATGAAGTGGCAAAGGATATCATGCTAAACATTAAAGGGCAATAATGTTTGTGCACTATGAAAACTAGAATTTTATTACAAGTCCATCTTATGATAACATAAAAGAAAGGAGAACGGACATTCAATAATGAAACTTAAGTGATTTTGTCCTATGATTGTTTGTGGGCAGCAAAATAAGAATTATCAAAGTTCATAAGTCTTTGAATCACATTCATCATTTCTCTTACCTTGGTTTGATCAATAAAAGGGGATGTTGAGAGTGTAAAATTGAATGCAAGTTCATCAATCACAATAAAATTCCCAAACTAAAGAATTATGTTGGAATTGACCTCTAACTTACATTAATATCATAAGAGGAATAACTTATGAAAGTGATTTGACCAACAAAAAATAAATAAATAAATAAAGAAACAAGAAATTCACATGGAAATGAGGGCTTTAGATCAATTTAAACTTCATGCACTTGCTAATTTTACTTTGATGCCATAATAATCATAGCATTTAGGTAAGAATTGATTGAGTAGAAACATAACATGATAATTTTTCATGGCAAATGACAACACTCTTCTCAAGAATTAGCAAATGACATGATTGGATGGCCATACACAAATAAACTTTTAATTCCAAACAATAGGATGAATGCAAGGTTAGATTCCCCCTTTTTTTTTTTAAATTGAAACATTGTCATACCATATAAAGAAGAACTTGATTTGATAAATGAAGGAGAAATCTAATGAGACTTAAAAGTATTTTACATAAAACAACAAAAATAGCTATTCCAAATCACAAAGGGATTCAAATCTTATTGCTTCACTTCTAATCAAAAGATCAAAGGTAGTATCTTGCATATTTCATGAATCCTATTACTATCAAGTTTACTTTAACATAATGATGAGTTCACCATTTGATATGATTCAAAACCAACTATCATGAGGCAACGAAGCTTTGACTTTCACAAAAGAACAAGCCAAAATGCATTTCATATGATATGGTGATTATTTAGAGGCAATAAGGAAAATACCATATGAAATTTTGTGACAATACTATTCATTAATGAGAAAATATGAACTTGAGATTATGTGAATTTTATGTCATGCTCCCTTCTCATTTTAAATTGATTCAAGCCTTAGGGAATTGCCTAGTAACATGCTTATAACATACTTAGTGCAAAACCTGTCTCAACTTTAGCTTGAGATAACAAAAATAACAATTTTTAATCATTGGAAACTCATTTGAAATTTGCAAACAAAACCTAACAATCTTTGGTTCCATACATATGCAATTTTATATATCATTTCCACTTCAAAAGGCATTAATTTGAAAGTAATATGGTGAAAAGAGCAAGCCTAAAGTCAAGACCTGAACCCATTTTCTCTTTTTTCTTTCCTTTCACAAAATAAGAAAATAGAGCATGACTATATATAGATCAAGCATCCACACCAAATCTAATAATACATAAATCTGAAATTCTGGATTTAACTA
The DNA here is from genome assembly GCA_021442155.1 of Cymbidium sinense. Taxonomy (NCBI): domain Eukaryota; kingdom Viridiplantae; phylum Streptophyta; class Magnoliopsida; order Asparagales; family Orchidaceae; genus Cymbidium; species Cymbidium sinense. Next base: position 72,550 of record JAKCPB010000684.1, on the reverse strand, counting down.
AGCAATTCCTCACATGACATTAAGATTCAAATACAAATCAAGTTAAACATGACTAAATAATACAAAGGAATAAACTCTCTTGTTGATTTTTGTTTTAACCTTATTCCATAACTTGGACAAAGACAAAACAACATAGCATGAATGGATGTTTGATGATAAAGCAAGATTTGAGCCATGCAACACATAAGGTTCCTCATTCCCCTCTCCAACCCACTCATAGAGCACATAAAGAGAGGATTATCACAAGATAAGTAAATAGAGCATGGCTATATATAAATCAAGGATCCACACCAAATCTAATAATACATAAATATGAAATTCTAGATTTAACCAAGTAATTACTCACATAACATCAAGTTTCAAGTAGGAATCAAGTTAAACATGACTAAGTAATGCAAAGGAACAAACCCTCTTGCTGATATTCATTTTAACCTTATTCCATAACTTAGATAAAGGCAAAACAACATAGCATGAATGTAAATTTGACAACAAAGCAAGATTTGAGCCATGCAACACATATGGTTCCTCATTCCACTTCCAACCCACTCATATAGAACATAAAAAAGAGGATTATCAAGCCATATTACTCAAGAGAAACCCAAGGCATGAAAAATACACAAATGCTTGTATGCAACAAGAAGCTTGGGCCATACCTCATCACAAGCTTCAAATAAAAATCCATACTCACTTCTCAAGTATATAAAAGAGGGATTCAGAAGATCATGTCATTTTAAAGAAGCCAAAAGACATAAGAATACACAAGTAATTGCAAGCAATACAAAGCATTGGGTCATACATCATCCCAAGCTTGAAATCAAAATCTCAATATCATTTTAAGCATACGAAAAAAGAATCCAGCAAGTCGTGTCATCCAAAGGAAACCAAGATGCGTAAAAATATGCTTAAAGTTGGATAGAGACAATCTGGAGCCTTTCGATGCAAGAGAAGAGGGATGAAGAAGGGTTCGGCTGGCTAGGGTTGCTCGGCTAATCGAACTTGGGCTTGATTCAGGCTCGAGAGGGACGAACATCCGAGGAGGGAACGAGTGAGGGACGGATGACCGGAGAAGGAGCTTGATTCGTGTTTTTTGTGCCGATCGGAACGGGAAGGAGGAATGAAAGGGGAGCTCAGTTCGGGAGAGAGGGAATCACACGAACGAAACGCAAGAGAGGAATGTCACGTGAATGAGGGGTCGGATGCTCGGTTCAGATTTAGGGCTGGCTGATGGGTTCGATTGGTGGGATAAGTGACAACCAATGAGATTAATTAGACGCCAATTAGGCAATGATTAGGGATTTAAGTGACCATTAATCATTTTAATTGTAACCAACAACAATTATTATTAATAATTTCACACCAAATATCATGAAATTATTTCTTGTGATGAACCATATCAACATGAGTATCAATTTTAGGTGTTTTCGTTGTGATGGACACAACGACGATGTCCATTTCAAGATCGGAGGTCATTTGGATAATGTCGACGACGGTCGAAGTGAAATTAGGCAAATTACGTGTCGCGTTGAATCTTCGACGTTAGTGGGCTTGAATTGATTACGAAGTGTCGTTTGATAGATTTTGATATTAATGACGTATCGATTTCGCGAGCGGAGGTCGTTCAATATTGCGGGCCTCGACCTTAATATGCTTGTAATTTCATTAGAAATTGATTTTAATTAATTGATCCGATATTTTTCATTTCATTAATTTTGATATTTTAAACACAATTAAGAAACCAAAGTTTTAAATCGAGATGATTTTGATTGAATCTGATCGAGATTAGGATATTTCACGTGCAATCCGTTGGTGTCGCCTCCAATTAATTACAAATTTTGATTTTTTATGTTTAATTTGATTTGTGGATCACATATATAGATCAACATAAGGTTGTAAATAAGGTCGTTGTTGGCGAATAGTTCGTGTTAGAATTGTTCGTTAAGAAAATGAGCCGGCGAACATATATTTTAAGTTTAATTTATAAATGAGTTGGACACAAGCAGTTCTCCATTCGATCGTGCTCGACTCGTTTTAGTTTGAAATAATAAAAAATTAATATATTATGTGCAATATATTAATTATGACAAATGTGATATAATGATTTTGTAGAGTGGAGCCGAAAATTTTGAAATAACACAGGTTCAAATTCTGCTATAACTATTTTATAGCTTATTTTGGTTGATTTTGTTTGGCAAATTGAGCTAAATAAGAACATAGTTTTAGTTTGTTTAAGCTCTACTCATTTACACTCTTAAAAATAATGTTTTCTTTTTTACAATTAATGTTGGGCAATCAAACAGCCCTTGGTCCTATGGAAGCCATGGAAGTCTTCATAGTTTGTTTAATTGCTGCAAAGTGATGAGAAAGGAAATAGAATAAAGGCAACTTTGGAGTCTGAGTTTATTATGTACAGAAGTTTTAGTGGAGCAGAAGGGTGGAGAGATAAAGGCTACTTTAGTTTAGTCTGGTAACTGTACCCGGACAAATTTGCTTAAATTTTTCACATGATTGTGTAATGAATTCTTAGCAGTAGTCTGTTGCTTTGTTGTGAAACATATAAATGCTCACAGCAGCATATGAGTTTCTTATTTAAGGCTTTCTTGGTGTCACGAGCTCCTTTATGGGAACTTGAAATTGAACAAAATAAATTTGTACCACACCTCTTGGCTCAGGCGAAGCGGCCTAAAAATCTCTGACAAGTTGATTCCTCCGAAGCATGCATAATGGTGGAAAGTAAGTACCCATATGGGTGATGAATGTGATGCTGAGAGATTAATAACGATATCCCACCCACAAGATGGTGGTGGATACCCATTCCAAAAAAAAAAAAAAAAACAAATTTGTTATCATACATACATGAAAAAAAATATATTATATGGAATACAAAATTAAAATATTTATATTTGTTATCTCTCATAATTTGTAGTCTCGTTACTTATCTCCAAATCAAAGGCATAGTATATATAATATCACCTTCCTTTACATGCAATCTTTGTATCAGTTCAAAAAAGTTTCTAAGAACATCTTTCTTGTAACACAAGAATAAATTCAAAAGATTGGATTGAATCTAATAATACATACACCTAAGTGTTTGATCAGAGCTCATGCCATCCATCATGACAATTTCTAATATATCGTTTACATGGAAGATTATTATAATCAATTTTACAAGTGATTCTATTAACCCCATGAACTTTCATATTAAAATTCTAAGTTTTGATGATCATAAATAATTTTGGTTGAACAATTATTTTTATTGATCAGTTGTGTGTGTAGGATGCTAGGCTTTCAATATAGAAATTACAATTAAGCACCTAATTAAGATTTACTATGAGAGCTCGAGCAATGACCGATTTTCAAAATTTTGATCAAGAAAGAGCCCAAGCAGACAACAAATGTGAAATGGATGATGCCGAAAGACTCAAGTGAAGTTCAAATATTGTGTTGTCGTGTTTGATATTTATATTTTATTTTGTATTTATATATTTGGCATGTGAATGATGAAAAATAATCGAGCACACATACATCTGAGAGAACACAAAATAAAATTTTTAATTAAAGTTTTTATGAAAATTATACTATATGATCTCTATCGTACTAAACGATTGTCTATATTTATTAATTAATTTCAGCTATTATAATTAAGCCGGTTCTCCAAAATTTATCAAATTTGAACTAATCATATGTATCGTATTATATGATTATCCATTTTTGTTAATAATTTAAGCTTCTAGGGTTAAGTCGGTTAATTACAAATTATGCCTAATTTGAGTAATCGTATAATACAATGTCATTTGTATAGTACAAATTTATTTGATAATTGCTTACTTTTAATTCAAAATTAGAGGGATTTGATTCAATTTTTGAGAATTTTTTCTTAATGTGTTTGTACTATACAATATTATCATACAAGACAAACAAATAAAGAGCTAAATTTTTAGTTTGAACTATTTGTATAGTACGAATCTTGGTCTCATAATACAAATAGTGACAGTTGATGGGATGATCATATTGCCCGGAGTCCTTAACCCTAGAGAAATGAACTAATCATATAGTACAATGTTAGATCATACAAGATGATTGGATTCATTTTGCCAAAAATAATTTTTCTAATTTTTTATTCAGTTCTCTCTATTTGTTGGGAGTCTGACCAATAACTTGAATGTGAGAAATCCTAAAGGAGGCTTAGGGGAGAGTGTTTAACTTAAGAGAAAAGTGAGGAGACTTCTCGCTTTTCTTATTTTCTCTTAAGAACTTCTATGTTGGTAAGATTGTACTTTCATCTTGATTATTTTTTCTTTCACATTGTCCCTCAGTATTGTTCTTTAGCTTAAAATTTTATTTTAGTGAGACCCATGTAAGATTTTTGTTGTAAGACTTTTGTTTTTTTGTACCTTAGAGAAGGAGTAGCATATTTCTTGCCTTGAAGGAGAATGAAAGTGGGTGTAGGGTTTCTCCATTACCCAATAAGGAGAGAGGCATCTTCGCTTTGACTTGTGTGCCAAAGAAGAGTTAATTAATTTTTGGATGAAATCTAGAGAGTGGACATAGGCCAATTGAACTGAACCACTATAAATCTTTGCACCACTTTCGTATTTTTTCTGTTGCTCTTTTCATTATGTTTGTATTGTTGATTCTATTTTATTGAACTTCTCTCTCTAGATGATCAATAAAGTTTTTATTTGATTTTTTTGTTAAGAAATTTTTAAAAGCACACTAATTCACCATCCTTTTAGATGTCACAACTCTTACATACTCATAATGTGAACTCACCGTATATCCTCTGAGTGTTGAAGACTTATCAATTGGTGTTATAATAGATATAAGTCTACTAATGTCTTTTTTAATGTCAAGCGTAATTAATTTCAAATTATCCAGATATAAGTCTATTATGATCAGCCAAAAATTACAAAAAGTTCAAGAAAATTTTGTTGGTCTCTTAATTTATTTGATTCAACATGTCCTCAAAAGGCTAATTTTTGTCTTAAAAGATACCTTACATGATAAATTAAAGCATTTAAAAGGATACGATATTTAAATGTTGTTCAATCAATTTGCTTTTGAAAAATTAAACTAACATATTAATTTTTTTTTCATTAAATTCTCATAATTTCGCCATGCATTATTATAAGCATTGGTAAGGTTGATAATATGAAGTTCAAATTTATTTTAATTTTTTTTCAATTTGAAAAATATTTTTTATTAACTATTTTATCACCCTTTATTCCTTATCATTCCATCTTAACAAAATAACAACATAAACAATATGCTTTGTCCTAAAACACATTATACTATAGCCAATATTCTTAAACCCTAATCAAGATAAATTAGACAATAAACATTTTTTAAAAGGAGAATTTACATTCATAGCACTCAAAAAAACCTTTCTATTTACAATCTCACACTCTAAACATTCTATTTACAAAAGTAACACTTGAAATTACATTAAACCCACAAAAATAGCATATGGTTACCAATTGCAATCAGCTGTTTAGGAACTGTACAGCCATAAAGTCATAAAGCATTTGTTACAAGTTAACAATATTGGATTTGATATGAAATTTCTGCAAAAATTGTGGAACTGCAACTAAAAAACGAAGAACTTCTTCAATCAGAAACATAGATATGAACACATGAACATTTTTAGATCAAACTTTGACAAGATATAGGTTGAACAGTCTGCTCCCTCAATTAGATCATTTTTCAGAAAACTACATGAAGTTGCAGCAATGACAAAAATTAACAGGCATTTGAAAATGAAAGGAAAAAGGTGAAAGGAAACAAGTGTGTTAATGCTACGGTAATAATATAAATTACAATAATATAATATGAAATAAAAAGTGTTATGTATTATCTTATATATATATATATATATATATATATATATATATATATATATATATGAATTATTATATAGTTAATATAATATCAAAATAAATTAATACACATTACTTAACAGCCAACACATAATAATTAGGCAAAATTTTTAAAATAAGCACCTTTAAAAACATAATTAGCAGATTAGATATTAAAAAAAAAATTTTAAAAGAAATTATTACGCAGACATCTAAATATTAAAAAGAAGAAGAAGCTAATTTTACAATTTTGCTGCGTTTAGATAAGGAGGGCAGATTCCCAGGTCTCAACTTTAATTAGTTTTTTTTTTTAATAAATATCTAAATTTTATATTTAAAATATATTTATTTTTATATACATAAAAAGATAAATTTTATTTTTAAAATTTAAAAATCTTTTTTTATATAAAATTAAAAAAATTTATAATATTTATATAAATATGAAATTTTAAATTTAAATATGCAAAAATATAATAATGGAGTTTTATGTTATGCTAGGATACATTTAAAAATATATAATAAATTTATAATAAAAAAAAATCTAATTTTACAATTTTGATGCATTTAGATAAGGAGGGCGGATTCCAAAGCCTCAATTTTTAATTAGTCTTTTTTTTAATAAATAACTAAATTTTATATTTAAAATATATTTATTTTTATATAGATAAAAAGATAAATTTTATTTTAAAATTTAATAATCTTTTCTATATAAATAATTTTTTTTATAATATTTATGCATTCTTGAGTCAGCTTTTAATGTCATAAAAAATTTATAACTCAAGCAAATACCACTCATTCTTATACTTAAGTCATAAATAATTAATTATCATCATAAATTTTTTAATTTTATATAATAATGTATTTATATATGTATAATAAATTTATACATATATATTATACATTGAAGCTAAATTTATACATATATGTATAAAAAATATTTATACATTTTTAAGCTAAATATTTTATATAATATTGAAGCTAAATTTTATTATAAATTTATTATACATTTTTAAATATATCATGGCCTAACATAGAACTCTATTCTTATATTTTTACATATTTAAATTTAAAATTTCATATTTACATAAATATTATAAATTTTTTTAATTTTATATAAAAAAGATTATTAAATTTTAAAAATAAATTTATCTTTTATGTATATAAAAATAAATATATTTTAAATATAAAATTTAGATATTTAAAAAAAAAGACTAATTAAAGTTAAGGCCTCTGAATCCTCCTTATCTAAACACACAAAAATTGAGATTGATTGAGATGAGTCGGACACTTTAAAATTTTTTTTTTAATGCCTAATCCGCTAATTATATTTTTAAACATGCTTATTTTAAAAATTTTGCCTAATAACTATGTATTGACTAAGCATCATATGACGCTATATTTTTGGAGCTCGAAAGTAGAGCTATGTCCAGACTTTGCACCTAATAATCTCTTAGAGGTTTTAAGTGTTATGCATGAAAATCTCTCTTTTTAAAACGATTTAATATTTGCATTAAATAACAAACATTCTAATAAGGTTAATTAAATTAAAAATATCAACTTAAATAAAAAATCAAATTAGACGATAAAGAAAAATATAAAAAAGATAAACTATAATTTTTACTAATAATAATTCTTTAATTAAACGTAAATATAAGATTAGGTTAAGAAATTTGCATACTTTAACAATGGCAGATGCGCCGGCGACGAACGAGAGCAGAAGTGTTGCAGCTTCGCTTGATTAAGTAACATAGTGCGATGAAGCATTGAGGAGGTGGTTGTCGCTTCTCTAGGCCACAATCAATAATAACATGAAAGGAGACAGCGAGCTACTGCTACGTAGTGAGACATGGTAAGGGGAGGTGTTGGCTAGGAGAAAATATTACGTCCGGAGTCCGCATGTACCTACGCGGACTCAATCCTAATATCCAAAGTGGTTTTTTTTTCCATTTTAGCTTAACGACCAGAATGGACGGACGACGACGCCGTTTATCCTAGCCCGACCCGGCCCGGCCTGCCTCGTTCAAACAACGGGAGAAGAAGCATCGTTGGAATGCGCGGGAGAAATTTAAAAGAAATATATATCTAGATTTAGGATTTAGGAGTGTATTTTTTTCTTGCAAACCGTCGAGAGAGAGAAGAGAAAATCTTTTCTTTTTAGAACCATGAAGATAGAGAATGAATTTAAGTTATGGTAACAAATGGCGAGGATGTATTAAATAAAAATTCATCTAATTTTTCTCAACCGTGTTGTATACGTATACAATTTTTTTTACTGATTTGTTAGTGTTATTCCTTGAAATTCTTTTATTTAGTGTATATTTCCTACAGCTTGAAGTTCTTTGCAAGAGGATTTTGCATGTTTTGAGGATTTTGCATTTGTACTCATGAGAGTACGATGATTTAAATATTTTTGCGCTTTATTTTGCCCTGGATGGAGATAATATGGTCATTACATTCTATTAGAAATAATTTTCTTTTGGCCTGCTTTGGAGGAAATATATTCATTACAATCCATCACTAACAATTTGTTTGGTTATTTTTTTAGTATTTTTTTTTTGTACTCATTCTCGAGAGCACGATGATTTTTGATATTTTCTCCAGCTTACTTGACCGTTGTTTAGATTATTTTTTATTACATCTCAGATTTCAGACTCTTTGTACTCGAGTCAGTACATTTTTTTTCTATTTCTTTGTTTTGGAGGAAATATATTCAGCATTGGAGGTCGTTTGGTTAATTGAAGTATTTTCTTACATTTGTACTCTCTGTACTCTCATGAGAGTACATATAATTTTTGACCATTTTTTCCAGCTTTTGGTCCAGTTGTCGAGATTAGGTTCGACATTCTGCTGAAGCAATTTGTATTTGGATGGTTTCAGGAGATTTTTGTATCAGACCTCTGTATTCTCATGAGAGTACATGATTTTATCAATATTTTGCGCTTTATTTGGCTGCTTGTAGGAAATATGTTCATTACAATCACATTAGAATTTTAGTGACTTGGTTGATTTTTTATGGTTGATTTGCATCTGTACTATCATTTACTGACTTTTCATTTGAAATTAACCATGTCTGAGAAAATGATAACTTCAGATCACCACCGCCTACTACTGTTTGATAATACCAACACTCTTTAGTAATGAAGTCATCGACATTTTACGGGCTTCATCTGCATCAATTCATTGGGACTCACGAATTCAGAAGACTCACCGCTATTATCTCAATCGCCTTGGGAACATAGAAGCGCTTTCCTGGGGCAATGCATTCCTTTCACCCTCGATAAAGTTGCAGTGATAATATGGATGCTAAATTGAGGGGAGAAGGTCTTATGACATAGAGGGAATGTGCTATATGTGAGATCAACACTTCCAGTGAGGAAGCTCTTAAAGAGCATCTTGAAGGTAAAAAACACAAAAGAAGAAGCCAGAGCAAGAAGACTCCCATCTGTACTCTCAGATTTTATGTACTGTACTCTTCTCAACTCATGGGTAACTTGATATAATATCTGTTATGTTTCATCGATAATTTTTCTCAACCGTTGTATAATGATAATTTTTTTTACGGTTGTCTGTTATTCTTTGAAATTCTTTTATTTAGTGTATATTTCCTACACTGTTTGGAGTTCTTTGCAAGAGGACTTTACTTGTTTTGAGGATTTGCTTTGCATGAGTATACTCTCTGTAATCTCATGAGAGTACTAACTAATTTCATATTATTTTTCATGAGTTTCTGGCCTATCTGGAGAGAATATGTTCATTAAATTCCATTAGAAGCAACTTGGAGGCTGTTTAGGTTAGTTTTTAGGAGAGTTTTGCATATGTATTCTTTGTACTCTCACGAGAGTACAATACAAAGTATTTTGGCCATTTTTTCTAGTTTTTATGAGAATGTTTGGAGGAAATATCTTCATTACAAATTCATTGGAACAATTTGGAGATTATTTGTCGCTTCTTTAGCTTATTTTGATTCTGTCTCCTGCATTTCTATACTCTCTATACTCTCTCAGATTCTCAGACTCTATGTTCTCATGAGAGTACGTATATTTTGGTCATTTTTTTCCCGCTTTGACCTGTTTGGAGAAAATATATACATTACAATCCATTAGGAACAATTTGGAGGCTGTTTGGTTGGTTTTTTAGTGTTATTTTCCATCACTACTCTTTGTACTCTCTTGAGAGTACAGATAATTTTGTGGACATTTTTTTCCAATTTCTTTGGCCTGGTTATTCAGATTATGTTCATGACATTGCAGTGAAAGCAATTTGGTGGCTGTTTGGATTTTGATTTTGCATCGTACTCTTACTCTCATGAGAGTCTGAGCATTTTTTTCTTTTTCTTTGGCTGTTTGGATGGTTTGAGATTTTTGTATATCTCATTTTGGTTATTTTTTCTATTTTTTGGCATGTTTGGAAATATGTTCATTATCGATCGAATAATTTGGAGGCTATTTTGGTTGGTTTTTTAGTGTTATTTTGCATCTACTCTCTCTCTTGAGTCTGATAATTTTGGTTTTTTCCAGTTTCTTTAGTTAGATTATATGTTCATTACATTCCAGTTGAAGCAATTTGGTGGCTGTTTGGATGGTTTCTGGGGAATTTTTTCATCTATACTCTCATGAGAGTACAGAATATTTTGATTATTTTTTCTATTTCTTTGGCCTGTTTGGAGGAAATATGTTCATTACAATCCATTAGGAATAATTTGTTTGGTTAGTTTTTTTAGTATTATTTTACATCTATATTCTCTCTTAGTCTGAATGATTTTTATTTTTTTCTTTCTTTGGTTGTTGATTATATTCATTCCAGTGGAAGCAATTTGGTGTTTGGATGGTTTAGGGATTTTGCATCTTTACTCTCTACTCTGATGTTTAGCTCATTTCTTTCACTTTTTTTGGCCTGTTTGGAGGGAATATGTTTATTTGTGGAGCTCTTTACATGTCACATTTATGTGGAGCTATGCGGAATGAATCGTCAATGGCGTCGATGATGAAGTCGTGATATCTAATGACCCAAATTTGGAGACTCCTTGGCTACTGTAATGAAAGCGGAGGTGTATGCATTATCTTGTCACATCAAAGCGCAGTGTTTGGAAGGAAGTTATTGGCTCAAAGAAATTGAAAAGATTTTTTATGTGCAAAGCGGTTTGGAAGAAATCCCTCTAAACTTAGCAAAATTCGGAAAAGCGATCAGGGCCGTCATGATTAGATTCTCTGTTGACTTGGAGAACGGATGGTTAAAAATATATAGAAAGTCATAATCATTCGTTGGCGACCTATCTTCTCGGATCACGAGATGCATTAGCGATGAAAAGGTTGAAGACAATGATATAGGCGAATTAGAGCAAGCGATGCATTATCTAAGTGAGGAAGTTGGCGGAGTAGATAATAAAATTCACAAAAGAGATGCTTTCAATTTTATTGAGAAAAAAAGATCGAGGATTATAAATGGCGTGAATGCATTAATCTTTATTGAGGAAAGAAAAAGCGGATGTTTGCATGTGATGTACAAGTTGAGTCGATTGCTTAGTAAGTTTTTTTTTAGCAATGACATGTCTAGGATAGAATATGATTTGTTTTGGTGATGTGATAATTTTTATACAAGCTATCGATTCAATAAATATAATCTTGTTTGTGTCCCTCTTGTTGGAGTGAATCATCGGCAAAATGTGTTATTTGGAGTAGCCTTTTTTATCGAAGAGGCGATTGAGTCATTCTCATGGCTATTCAGAATTTCTTCGGTTGATGAGTGTGAGACATCCTATAATATTCAGATCAAGATCGGTATGAGCTATCAAAATTGTATTACATACTCATCATGGTTTTGAAGAAAGCTCCTTCCAAGGTTCCTTTAATAGTAATAAGAGGGTACAAGTGATATTTTATGCATGAATGAGCAAATGTGACTCAGAGGAAGAGTTTGAAGAAGCTTGGTCTGTCATGCTAGAAGAAGGTAATTTGCATGATCATGCTTGTTTGAGCTTTATAAAATTAAATCAAGTGGTCCACATTGAAAGACTCATTGCATGGGCATCTTGTCAGCCTAGCGTAGTGAGTCAATGAATGTATGTCACAAAATCTCTAAACCAACAAGTTTAATCATAGATTATTTCTTGGGGTTGGAGAAGGTTATGGAGACATAATGAACATGTGAAGACTTCAAGTGTAGCCATCATCGATTGTTATTAAGATGGTCCAATTCTAAAATAAGCTGCTATGTTTTATACAAGAAAGTTTTATATTATGTTTGAGGAAGAATTTTTGCATGGAGTTGGAGGCCTGATGCTTGTTGATACATGAGTATTTGGTGAGAAACTTAGAGAATAAAAATTCATCCAAAATATGGACTATCCATTTCAATGGGACTACCCTAGATGTAACTTGTACTTGTAAGAAATTTGAAATGATGGGATTACTTTGTGCCCATTGTATCAGAGTTCTTAGTCAGGAAGATGTAGTATTGATAAGTATCTTCTCATGCGATGGTCTACGAGCAAGAGGATATTTACATCGATAGTGCATATAGAAAATTAAGAGATGTGGAAGGCATGATGGAAATACTCCATTATTTTTTTGGAACCACATTAGTCGATATGCATATCAAATAAGGGAGCATAGGGTAATAATAGAGAGGAATATGCTTCAATCCTTAAAAAACTATCTGATGATGACTCTATAATAAGTGAGAATTCTCTTCCAATAACAGCAGAGAAGAAGTCAACCAGAGGAAAAGACATCTTAAAGGATCGGTTAAGCGTCAAAGGGTGTTTCCAATACAGGCTTAAGGATATTGGGAGAGATCCAAGAAAGCCAAGAGTAATTCTCTATTTGCCTCTTAATTTTTAGTATTTAAAATATTGCTCTTAATCATCCATCTTTTTTGTTCAAAATCAAAGTACAAATTGATAGTGTCGCGTGTTTTGTCACCATTGCACCTTTCTTTGTTATATGAGTATTTTTAGAGAATGCATAAATACATCGATGCTATAAAAATCATTAAGCGATATGACGTTTTACCGAGACTCAGCTCATCGGTCGGTCTGAAGGGTACACTAAGTTGATGATGGATATTATTACAAATATTTCAATGCATGATATCATTTAGTTATGTGTTATTTGTGCAATCATTTACGCAATGCTTTAGAGTCTCAGATGACTTTCTTTTACTTAACACAAGGTCTCACCTAAATTGGTTAGGAAGCGCCTTGAGTTAGCATTAGGATGACTTTCTTTTGTGTTGGACTGTGCAATCATTTTTTCGTTAGGATGACTTTCTTCTTGTGAGCATCTTTATTCTTAAACGTACTATTATTATAAAATTTATCTATTTATGAATTAATTTACTATGATATTTGATTGATTTACTAATCAATGCACTATATATACTCATATTCTATTTAAGTCAATATTTCAAAGCATCTTCAACTTAATAGTTCTTGACATAATAATCTCTTATATTTAGTTTTATTTAGGGTTTATTAATATTGGTCAATTTTTGAAGAAACTCAGTCTATGTCATAATCAAACATTTGTTAAAATACACTTAGTCTATCTCATATTAAGTTTATTGTATTATTTAGTAATTTCTCAATGATTCTGTCCCTACTGCCCATTGTGGAGTACAATTTACTTGATGAATCAGTACTCTCCAGCCCAAGAACTTACATCCTCCAAATAGGCCAAAGAAAGTGGAAAAAAATGCACAAAATGCTCATGTCTGAGAGTCTGAGAGAGTGAGAGGGTACATAACTTGCTTGAAACGGGAAAGTCAAATGGACTTTAATATGGGTCAATTATTTTCTTGGTTTTTTTTCTCACGTATTTGTTGCTCTTAAAGTAATAATGCATAGGTTTACCCCTATTAAGGACTTTGTAATCCTTAGGCTAAAATTTCTCATATTTTACCAAATTGGTTTAATTGATGAGTCTACCTTTACGAGGATGAGTGATTTTCATTCATTATTATAGTTTGATATATACTCTATAAAACTCTACATTTTATGAAATAATTTTATTGCATGCATTATAATTTTTGATAAAGCATGTTCTATCAATTAAGTTTAGTAGAAAGAAGAAAAAAAAATTATGTGATGAAGATGATATTAGTCGATGATATTAGTTTAGTAATTATTTATAAATTTATCAATAATATTAATTTAATTGGATGATACTTTCAGTTATATTATTTGAAAAAATTCCTCATCTTAAAATATAATTTGCTCCATACCTTCAAAATTTAAATTTTTTGAATAAGGCGTTAGTAAGCATCATCGACAGTTTATTTGTCTATTTTATGCACATGTTTCAGTAGAAAGTAGGTTTTAAGAAGCATAATTTCGACTGATAGAAAGTAATTTTATGCATTCACAAATATCTACCATATTTTTAAAGATCATAATTTCTTTTATTAAAGAGTTCAGCTTAATAATCATACCCACTTATATTACGTTCACATGTTAAGTAGTTCATATTGCTTCTCCTGCATACTTTTAGATTGAGGCATTCTGAATGTGGCTGAGTATAACATAAATTTTTGATAATGTAAATTTTAACTTCTTTTTTTGATCCAATTTAAAATATGATATAATTTGAATATCAAAATTAAGCTTATTTTCTCCAAAACAAGTAAAAAAATCATTAGAATCATAAATAATATTATATCATGAGTAGAAAGAGTACATAGAGTTTGAGAGTCAGAGAGAGAGTACAAGAATAAAAAGTACAGAGAGAGTATAGAGTAGAGATGGTTCACATGCAAACTTCGAGAAAACTCATAAAAAAGTAACAGCATCCAACTTGCTTTAAGGTTATAGTGAACAATTCCTCTCAGTCACCAAAGCAAAAGTGGAAATAAAAAAATAAGCAAATAATACTATTAGGAGAATACAAAGAGTTAACATAACATCAAATATTCTTATAGTCGACCTTCAAACTACCGATGGAATAGAGTATAAAGAGTACAAAGTAGAGATGGGAGAAAGTACAAAGTCTGAGAGTAGAGTCAGAGAGTCTAGAGAATATAGAATAGAACAATATAGAGTACAAATCAGAGTGAGGGTATAGAGAGTACAGGTTTACATGAATGCTCAATCATAATTTATCCAAAAAAAAATTGAAGAAAAACAGATGAAATACTGTACTCAGGAGAGTACAGTCTGAAACACATCCCAGTAAAGCATTCCAACGTCAACCAAATTGTTGCAGGTGTTCTCAACTAATAATAAAAGATCCAAATTGCCTAAGGATATTGAAAAAAATAAAAGAAATACCATGTACAATTATTTCCTACTTATCAAACTTTAAATGTGTTCTTAGCTTGGCTTTTTTTCCCAAATAAAAGATAGCATGCGAACTTCGACCTAAAGCAATTCATCTTCTTGACCAATCTTGGTAGTACCAGTTAAGTGGGGATTTCTAATTCTTTGTACTTGTAGATAAACATCCGAGTCAATATCTTGAACTGACCCACTCACCATTTGATTGGCCATTTTGTGGGATCGCACAAAAGATTTCATCAACAAGTAATTTGATCGAAAAAGCAAGTATAGTCAATAAGGGGTCAAAAATAGTTTACGAAACCAAATTGGAAACAAGCATTTACAATCTGGGAAGAATGACCTTATGGGTTGGTTTTGGTAATGAGTCATAAAATATACTAGCTTAATATACCCAACGAGTGTCAGTGTGATTATATATAATTGGAAGTAAGAGTAGCTCGACTTGACACCTTGTTTACATCTTTGGATGAACATTTTATTTTCCTTATGTGCCATATTTTTGCATAACTCGTAAGAAGAAGAGAAACGTTTATAAATTATAGTTTCCATCTATACAAACAATTGAATACACTACATATATGTGGGATAACTTATCTGCAAGCATGAGATGTACAAATAGGGACATACGGAAGCGAGTACTCTTAAGTAAGAAGGCGAAGGCATCGACATGTGCATCGAGATATTGATCCAATAAAATTAACTCATGATCTTCCCTTACAATAAAATTTTTAAGCTTAATTAGAAAATAAGTGAGTTGATTGAAAAATTGACTTACTTGTCCTTGAATCGAGAACGCGTGTAATAAGATGGAGCATAACATCTACGGATGAGAAGAAATGATGTGTCTTTAGCGAAATTCTTGACGAAAGTTAGTGATGAAGAGCTAGATTCACTATGAATTAAGGATCAATCTGCTAAGATGATGCATACCTCCGATGCTCCTCCACCACAATGATAATAGTCTGTGGGTCATCGACCTTTATTGGCTCATCTTTGAACCTATAAAAAATTTAGTGAAATCTATTTCTATTATCTCAAATTTAAAGAAAGTAACTTAATACCTCTGTTTGGCTTCTCATCTTGAGTGGAGGCCACCACATCACTTATTCTTGCGTGACTTCTGTGTGTGAAGGGGAACAACTTTCTCTTCCTTATCTCCCGAGCCTTCACACCATGCTCAATCTTTGGATTAAAGGCTTGAGCATCTTCATGTGCGGTGGAGGCCTGCAATAACTTCCCCTATGGTGGACCAGGGCTTCTGGAGGCTACCTCGGGGGCTTCCCAAGTGGAAGTATCCACAGGGGCAGCAGCTTCCCAAGTATCCACAGGGTGAAGTTGCCTCCATGTGAGACTCTAGCCTCCACTGGGAAGCTCCTCTGCCTCCATGTGCCCAGGATCCCCGGACCCTCCTCAAGAGTTCCCCCAGGTGACCTCCACGAGCTTCCCAGAGATGGTAGGACACGCCAACAAGAACCTCATCGATAACCAGAAATCAATCTCATCCATTCTCTCATTGTTGCTTGAAAAGAAGATACTATATCTTTCAAGTCCCTAAAACTGCAAGTATCCTCCACGCAAAGCCTTTTATGGAGTAGAGGGCATGCTACATACACCGGATGGGAGAATATCGAGAGACATATGGAGATTCAATCTGAACTCTGGACTTAGAATGGATTGTCGGCTCAACATGTATTGCATGTTGTGGGAAAATGATTCAAGGAGCCGCCCTCTTCGATATGTCCGAATGAAAGGTAGTGTTAAACCGATAAGAAAATGTGATGACTACATAAATAAATACATTCTTATATGAACTAAGTGATATTATTATATGTCACCGGTGTCCTCCTAAACTGAAGGCTTCATCTGAAACTTTATTTTCTACCATCGCAAAGATAATGGTTTTACAAAAATGGAGATGACCTCATGATGCTTATGTGCTCCATCTACAATTAATATTTATATAAGTTAACTTCAATGCATCAAATAATACATAATCAAGATATATAACATACCATAAGAAGAGTGACAAAGCCACTCATGTACCCGGTGTTCTGGTATGAATCTTTGATGTAATATCATCAAATGAAACTAGAAGCCCAAATGATGCCGCTTATATTCAAAGAAATTTATCTATGTCATCTAGCAATCAATTCGATGCCACCCTATAGTTGTGATATACAAAAAAGATTTGAGAAAACGTATGTACAATAAACTGCGTACAGCAACGAAGCTATCCGCATGCTCAAGCATAGTCTTATAATCACTGAATCAATACAAATAGGGATTTTTTCCATAAGACCTTCTCCCCCGCTTTGGCATCCCTACAATTATGCAACTTCATCGGGTGAAAGGAATGACCGCCACCTAGAAAGAAAGCTTGCTTCTATCTCCCAAAGAAGATAGATTGAGGTAATGGCTATTGAGTCTCTGAATTGCGGAGTCTAATGAATTGATGCATGAAGCCTCTTTAAAATGTCACTTCAGAAATCGCTACAATATTATCAACACCATTCTAATATGGTAGGGCATCAAGTTATCCTTTTCCCATACATGGTAAACTTCAAAATGAAAAGTCAGTTAATGAGAGTACAAATGCAAATCACTTATAAGAAATAACCAATCAACCTCTAAATTATTCCCAATTGATTTGTAATGAACATATTTTCTCCAAACATGCTAAAAAAATGAAATAAAATGTCCTAAATCGTCTGTACTCTCAAGAGAGTACAAAGAGTACCGATGTAAAATAACACTAAAAACAACCAAACAGAGTACAAATAGAAAATAACACTAAAAATTAACCAAATAGCCTCCAAATTATTCGATGGATTGTAATGAACATATATTTCCTAAACAGCCAAAGAAATAGAAAAATGACCATACTATACTCTCATGAGAGTATAGAGTATAGATGCAAAATAAACTATCCAAACAATCAAATTGCTTCCATGAATGAACAACATAATGAACAACCAAAAACTAGAAAAATCTAGACTCTCAAGAGAGTACAGAGAGTACAGATGCAATATAACACTAAAAAATCAACCAAACTACTTCCAAATTATTCCTAATGGGTTGTAATGAACATATTTCCTCCAACAAAGCCAAAGAAACAGAAAAATGAAATGCTCAGACTCATGAGAGTACAGAGTACGATGCAAATCTCCTAAACCATCCAAACATCCCTCCAAATTACTAATGTAATGAACATATTTTCTCCAAACAAAAAAGAAAGAAAAATGAAATTATCTAGATTCTCAAGAGAGTACAGAGAGTACATATGCAAAATAACACTAAAAAATCAACCAAATAGATTGTAATGAACATATTTTCTCAAAACAGGCCAAAAAAACTGGAAAAAATGACCAAAATGCTCTGTACTGTCATGAGAGTACAGAGAGTGCAGATGCAGAAATCTCCCAAAAACCATCCGAACATCCCTCCAAATTATTTCTAATGTAATGTAATGAACATATTTCCTCCAAACAGGTCAAAGAAACTGGAAAAAAATATCCACAAAATTATTTGTACTCTCAAGAGAGTATGGAGAGTACAGATGCAAAATAACTCTAAAAAACCAACCAAATATCCTCCAAATTTTTCCAAATAGATTGTAATGAACATATTTCTCCAAGGCCAAAGAAAAAAGAAAAAATGAAAATGCTCAGTACTCTCAGAGATAGATAAGTACATATGCAAAAATCTCCAAACCATCCAAAAACCAAATTGCTTCCAATGAATGTAATGAACATAATCAACAAAGCCAAAGAAACTGAAAAATATCAAATCATCAGTACTTCAAGAGAGTATAGAGAATAACACTAAAAAACCAACCAAATAGCCTCAAATTATTCCTATGGATTAATGAACATATTTCTCCAACAAGCAAAAGAAATAGGAAAAATGAAAATGTGTTCTCAAGAGAGTACGTGAGTACAGAAATCAAAACTATCCAAACATCCCTCCAAATTACTTCCAATATAATGTAATGAACATAATCTCCAAACAGCCAAAGAAACTGGAAAAATAAAATCATCAGACTCTCAAGAGAGTACAGAGTACATGCAAAATAACACTAAAAAAATCCAAACAAACCAAATTATTTCGAATGTAATGAACATATTTCTCCAACGCCAAAAGAAAAAAAATGACCAAAATGCTCACTCTCATGAGAGTAAAGAGTACGATGCAAAATCTCATAAACCATCCAAACATCTCCAAATTGCTTCCAATGTAATGTAATGAACATATTTCTCCAAACGTGCCAAAGAAACTAAAAAATAAAATTGTTTGTACTCAAGAGAGTACAGAGAGTAATGCAAAATAACACTAAAACCAACCAAATCCCAAATTATTCCTCCAATAATTATAATGAACATATTTCCTCAACATGCCAAAGAAATAGGAAAAATGACCAAAATGCTCAGACTCATAAGAGTACAGAGAGTATGAAAAATCTCCTAAACCATCCAAACATTCCTCCAAATTGCTTCCAATGTAATGTAAATGAACATATTTCTCCAAAGCCAAAAGAAATGGAAAAAATGATGTCTCAGACTCTCAAGAGAGATAGAGTACATGCAAAATAACACACTAAAATACCAACCAAACACCCAAATTATTCCAATGAATGTAATGAATATATTTCTCCAAAGTGCCAAAGAAACTGAAAAAATGGCCAAAATTGTCAGATTTCAAGAGAGTAGAGTGATGCAAAATAATACTAAAAACTAACCAAACAGCCTCCAAATTATTCCTAATGGATTGTAATGAAATATATTTCCTCTAAACAAAAAAAAATGACCAATGCTCACTCTTATAAGAGTAAGATCTGAATGTAAAAGCCCATAAAATCAAGCAATCACCTTCAATCTGCTTCATAAGCCATGCATTTTGTATCCAAAGGGACAAAATTATTTAAAATATGTACTCTTCTAATATACAAAGAGTACATATGCAAAACTGAAGCAAACAACCAAAAATTAACCTACAAACAAATTTTAATGCCATCGACTGAACATACTATCATCCTTAATCATGCCATAGAATTCATCTTGAAACATGACCAAACATCCTACCATGTGATATACTAAACATTTCACAAGGCTAATCAGTTCAAAAATTTGAAAATAATGGCATGTACCATCTTGACAAGACAGAGAGACGATGCAAAATATCTCCGAACTACTAAAATACATCCGTTCATTTAAAGAACTAAAATGTTCTAAAATATTCACATCTTGGGGAGAGAAGAGCAGAGAAAACCCTAAATTCATTAAAAGTTCTGTGTAAATATCTCATGTAACTGCCTACAATACCTCAATGGAAGTTATTCACAAGATTTGCTAAATCGGCGGATGGGGCGTTTGGTCGACGGAGGAGTTAGAGAAAGCCCTACACTATCATGCGAGGAATGTCGAGCGATGCTCTCTCTTCTCCCTGTTTGGAACGAGGTGGGTGGTCAGACCAGATAAGCGCCGTCAGTTGATAACGCCGTTAAGCGCTAAAACGGGAAATGAACCACTGGACACGCGTCAGGCTAGGATTGGAGTCCGCATGTAAAGGTACGTGCGGACTCCGGACATAATATTTTCTCGTCGGCTAGGGCACGAGATGGAGATGAGTCACGAGAGGGGCTTTCTAATGTCGGCTACGACACAGGTGGAGAGTGAAGGGGGTTGGGCGGCGTCATGTTGCCATGGGATGGAGAGGAGAGGCTCAAGTAGTGTTGAATAGCAACCAATGGGACGACGGGTTAAGTGATTTTATTTGGCCACTAGACATAAGTTTAACCAGGGGTGAAGGGTGGGTACGGTGATAAAAGAAATAGGAAAAATTGGAATGCTTATTTTATATGAAATTATATGGTGCAAGACACATTAGTCTAAGTGATTGAGAACTTAGGCTTTCAATCAAGAGCTCTTAGATTCAAGTCTTTATATATATATATTGTGAGATTTTGCCATTAAATTTAATTAAAAAATTCCAAAAAAGATGAAATTATATCTAATGAGAGATAATTTTTATATTTGGATATCACTCATGGTACAATTTGATTCAAATTTATTCAAATTCAAACCTATTTTGATGCCTTATGCGAACTATGGGGAAGGTATCGCACATCATATAAATGACAACGTATTCTCCATGCACCTAATTTGAATTTTGTGCACTCCTTCACTCAATCCTTATTCTCCTTCATACATATCGTCCCATTGATTGCTTCTTCTAGCTGGTACTTAAACACCTCTTCTATTAAATACATTGTTGGTCATCTAAAGTTTTCATTAGTTTGCTCCAATTGTGAATCCCTCTTCTCCTTCACACCCTCTTGAACCCCTCTTCTCCTAAATATGTCACTAGTCTCATCTAGGATTTCCCCTAACATTCTCTTGCCCTTTACCAATGAGTCTTGCCAACTCTTTCACTAATAATTTCCCATCAAAATCATTTGTTGTTGTGATTGTCTTTGCTATCATCACATACTCACACTTCCCTCAATGCCTTTCTTAGCAATTTCCTATACAATCTTTCCTATAGTGATCTCCCTTCTGGGGCTTCTCCAAATTCTCAACAACAACCACCTTGTCACTTGAATGTAATTTAATTTGAGTTTCAAACCTAGAGATGCATTACTTGGATAAAACCAATAACCAAATTGTTCTCATTTTATTTAGTTAGTTTGGTTTAGTTATTGAAGCATCGATTCGATCACAGGTTATAAATTTAGTTTTTTTTTTTGATTCATAGTATGGTTTTAATTTTTAATAAAATTAATTAAACCGAAGTATAATTATATTAGTTTCTTATATTTAAAATCAATAAAGGCATGTAAGTAAATAAGTGACATAAATATCAACTTGAAATTATTAATTTCGCATACTAAAATTATAAATTTTAACAAAAAAAATTTATTTAGTATTTTTTACAATAAATATTATTTAAGTTAAAGATAAATAGGTTTATTATTAAAGGTTTAAAAATAGACATTTAATTATAATAATCAAGTATAAGAGCATCATTTAATTTTAATTTAAGTGTGAACTGAAATGGGATTTAAAATCCTATTTTTTTAGTCATTAACTAAATTGCAAATTAATTTTGCATTTTTTTTATTTTTTATAAAAATGAATTAACATTAATATTTTAATTTTGAATATAAAATCAATTAATTTCTTAAACATTTAAAAATGTTTTTATTAAATTTACATATATTTTAATTAATTAACCATAATCTATTAATTAAATAATAATGATGTTTGTAATATATATAAATATGATTAGTGAATAATTAATATTATAATTAATATCATAAAATTTATAATATTTAATAATTTAAATTTTATATAATAAAAGTAACTAAGAAAAAATATTAGTTGAGTTAATATATAAAATTTTTTACCACAATTTTAAAAGTTATTTATTGATAATCACTTTAATGAATTTTATTATTATATTTGTATATAAAATTGAAAATATTTTGAGAATTATTTCAATTTTGAAATTATAACATTCCATTAATTATTCGACGCCTACTACCAATACAAATATATATATATATATATATATATATATATATATATATATATATTTAAAAAACAATTTCTTATAGTATATAAGCTACAAAAACTATTTAGTTTTTCTTCTAATATTTTGAAATATCATTCATCTCAAGTGTATATTTACAAGGTGCTCTTCATGATCTTCTTAATAATTGGTTCTTCTCTTTTATTATTATTATTATTATTATGATAAATTAGAGCTCATGAAATATCAATTGGTGACATCTATGAAGAAATAGTTGTCATATGAAGTGCATATCGACAGACTATACAGTTATGCTTTGAGCTAATCACCCTCATAAAATACCCTATGCTAGTTTAAATGGTGGCACTGGTAGGAGAAATTATTACGGAGTTCGGTAGCTTACATAAACTTCATAAGATTCCACCACATACATAACATGAAAATAATCCAAATTGTGTACATATCAGATAACACAGTGCAATACTATTAAGTGAGATTTAGAGCTGCTTGACGCATAATCATTTCTCCCAGAAATCATTGACGAGCTTTTGTTTGCATATTTAAACGACCCTACATATATTTGAGTTTTTACAATCATTCATAATTTATCATTCTATTGTGATTGTAGTTGAACTATGTCAATCTTTGTATAACATCAAATGTCAAATATCATGGAGCATCTAAAGTTGATATGCACCAACTTCGATATTACTCTTGATTTTGATGAGTTGATTTATACGAAAATCGTGACGATAAATTTTATAAAAATTCTTATTCCTAAATTAATTTTAGATATAAATATATGATATGAATGCCCAACAAACAAGTGAGCTTTGGAGATAAACATTTTGTATCATAAGCCCAAATAAAAAAAGAGGGATTTACGTACATATCACACAATTTTTATGTATTTGCATATCTAATACTCAAAGTTCAATTTTTACATATATAATATCTCAATTTTTGCTATCACATCAAAAATGTCATCATTGCTCACTTTTTAAAAATGAAATATATATTTTTAAGCATAAAACAATGGTAAATAAGTAAATATCTAATTTTAGTTTTTAGATACGTAAATACATAAGAACTGTGTGGTATGTATGTAAACCTTTCATAAAAATTTTCATCTTGCTATGCTCATTTCAATTTAATTCTATATATGATTTACTTTAAAAAGCTTTTTAAGATAAAAAAAGTAATTAATTAAGTAGCCTCTTTTTATAAAATATAAAGAAAAAAATTTAATTTATTTATAATTTGTTAAAAAGTAAAAAAGTTAGAGAGTGAAAAACTAAAAAAACGAGATCTTTAAAGAATGAAAACTGTGATTAAATTAATTAATTAGCTTCTAAACGCAAATTTAAAAAGTTAAAATTTCAATATTAATTATTTTTAAATTTAAAATAAACATATTAAATATTTATTTTAATTTTATAAATAATAGAAAACGCATTATTATAATTAAATGATGCTCCTTAAACTTAATTATTAAAATTATTTATTTAAAAAAAGATTTGGCCGCATCAATGGCCACTATTTTTTTTTTTTAAATAATGATAATTTTATCTGACTTTATTTCCTTCTAAGCATAGTTGTTAGCCAATCGATCACCAAACAGCACTTGTGGGCTGTTTAACCTTTAAGCAAACTTATTAATTTATTTATTTAGATAATTAAATATGTTATTTTAGATGTTGGTCATGTAAATTAGGATATTTTAAGTGACATATATGTAAATCTCCTATTTATTTATTATAAAATTTAATTAAAAAAATTAAATAATTATCTATAATCACAAATACCTTTAATTATATCATCAACATTTATATTCTTGATAAAATATGATTAATTTAAAATAAATTGTGACTAAAATAAAATTTTATTTATTTATATTAAATGTGATTTTTAGTGACCACATCATTTAAATATAACTCAAATTTATTTTACTAATTATATTTTAAAATGGTTTAGTGTCAAATTAATGATTGACTTTAACTACTCCCAACTTCACCTTTTACATAAAAGAGATTTATTATAGCAAATGGTTTCTTCTTCTTTTCCAATTGCCATCATTAAAACATGCCCCTTATGTGGGATCCTTAACCAAAATCATAATTATTGAAATGTTGCTTTCAGTGCAAATTAAGAAACCTCCACAAATCCTAAATCAAAATCATTTTTTTGTTTATGTGCAAGCTTTGAGGTCCACCTATTCATCCTCTTCATAATACTAAACCCTAAACCTAAAATTCTACCACTCTCACCAATCTTCACTTATCAAAACCTTCACTTACCAAAAAAAAGTGAGCTCTTGTTTGAATCAACGATGGAGATGCATAGTACCACATGTATTTTAGTGGCAATTAATGAACGAGTCGTAGATTGAGTAATTTTTTTTTTACTCAGATCGAATGAATGTGTCGAGTCATCAGTTAGATTTTTTGAGATCTAGCATTTGAGTTGATTGAATTGGGCTTGGATTGGAAGTCAACTCAAAATACAAATAATATGTACATTGCAAAATATAATTTATTCAAATATGCTCATATATATATATGAATATTATAAACATGTATATGCGTATATATGTATGTATATATGCAGGGGCAGACCCATGCGTAAGTGAGGGTGGGCAATTGCCCACCCTCAATTTTTTTTATATTATAGTTTTTTTTTTTTTAAATAATTTTGCCCCACCCCCTAATAAAAAATCTTGCCCAATAAAGATAATTTTTTTTTTTCATTTTTTTAGTTTGCCCACCCTAAAAATTAATAAATAATAATAATAATTTTTGTTTGAAATTTTGATAATTATTAAAAAAAAGTGATTCTCACTGTATGTATATATATAAATATAAATGTAAGCACAATTCATATAATCTAATATTACATCTATGAAAGCCTTTTTAAGGTTAACATTTTTTATTCTTTTTGTTATCATACAAGTAATCAATAATTAGCCTTATTCTTACAATAATCTCCATAGAAAACATAATTCTTCTTTTGGAAACTATGGCCAAATCATAAGTTTGAATATGAATTTTCACTAATTTCAAACTTAAGTTCTAAACTAATTTTTATGTTTAAACCTTATTCCTATATTTAAGCCTAACTCTTGTGTTGGATCTAATTTTCTAATCTTAATTTGAAGTAATGATTGGCATTATAATAATACTCACAACTCAATTTTAACTTATGATTCAAATCTTCATTACATTCAAATGATCAAATCCTAAGTCTAATTTTTGTAAACTTTATTTGAACCAAATATTTAAGCTCAAAACTTATTTGGACTAGGTTCAAATAAAACATGTATCATAGAAGAGGAGATGCTTGTTAAAGTTTTTAAATGAAGATTACCATGACTGCAGTAAGATGGTGGTAGTCGACGTCAACCACCAACAATGAATGATGGCTAGTGGTGGTGGGAGTATGGTGGGCTGGCATGCGGGCAAGATGATAAGAAGATTTTATCGGTGTATTTGAAATTCATTCAAATCGTACAATTCCAAATACATCTTTAAAATTTTACTGATCATATCAAGTATATAAAAAATTAAATCGACATTTACTTCACACTCAAAATTCATCAAACCAAATAGCCCAAGATAATTTTGCCCAAAATAAACTAAATGATATATTTATTCAAATAAAAATATACAATCAAATTTATTCAAATACCTCTACTATATAGAATATAAAATCAAAATCTTCTTTCATTTTCTCATCATCAACTTGATTTTGAACCACTAAATAGAAAAAGAAAATATGATGAAAACATTTAGTTAAATTTTAATCAAAATATTTTAATTATTTTAAGATGAGCATGATAAATTAATAATTTTTTAATATTAAATTATAATAATCTAAAAAAAATGATCATTAAAATGATTTAAATATTAAATTAAGTGATGTGACAAATACTAAAGTTTTTTCTATAAATATTTAAAAAAAATTTGATATAACTTCTCTCAAAAGAATTGCATGGCGGCCATAGGAATTCAAATTGTGACCTGTAATCTTGCAGGTTGCGCGAATCATAAAGCAAATCGTAGGGCTATGAAACCTGTTTTCACTCCCATCTCATGCTCTACTGGTGAATAAGATTTCCCATTAGATCAATATTTAAAGCATTAAGGTCAACCAAGTTCTAAGCCGTTTAGATCAGCACAAATAAATTATCATAAGGCACGTGGACTTGAACTTAAAAAATATATGATCTCATGGGTTGGCTCACAATACCATAGGGTTAGCACGTGCTTCTAAATAAATATTTTTACAACGATTATTTTATATGAGTGATTTATCTTTGAAAAACCTATTGATATTAGTTCATTTTAACCTATGATAAGTGTATTAGCTTCGTTCATAAGATATCGAGTTCAAGGCTTAGTGTATAAGAATGTGTGAGTTTACGATTAAATTAACTTAATGTTAAAAAAAAAAAACCTTGTTTGATCGAACAATAATTTTGAAATAATATTTGAATTGAAAATTTTTTAAATTAATTTTAGGATAATCTAAATTTTGATTTCGATAAATTTATAGCAGAAATAAATATATTAATATGATGAATTTAATGACATTAAAATTGATATATTTTGAGTCCAAATGAGTTTAAATCTAACATTTAAGTATAATTAAAAAATTTTTTAGGAATTAATTGAAAGTCCAAATACTACATGGCCATGGCTTCGCTTAAGCTATAAACATGACGCCGAGCCGTCTCAATGCCATAACGTGACTTAATCAGACGTCTTAATTTATAATTTATTTTACATTTGTCTTAACCAAACAAAAAGTATTTATTAAAGTCGAAAAACAATAAAAATCCTTACATAATCATTTTACATCAGATTTCTTTACATCAGACTCTAAATGCAGAACCAAACAATTAAAATGAATGACTTGATTGGATGAATCCAACGAGTCTAAAATTATTTAATTTTACTATTATTAAAGAACTTAAACACTTATGTGAAGCAATCCTCCAAAATGTGTCCTAGCATACGGTGGTAAGGGCAAAAGTTTGGATTAAGACTTTTGCCTACTTCCTCGGTCTCTAGGCTCGGGTAGCTAAAATCGGTTTCTTTAAGAGATTCTTAAAGATCTTCCGACACCTCTTAAAATGATCTATGAAATTAAGATGCTAATTGAATGAAATATATTAAGAATTTATCTAACCAAAATGCTACTAAACTATAAATTAACCACCATTCTTCACATAAGAAAAACCTAGACCCGAAATGTGAGAGCTTGAAGATCTAGTGAATAGACATCATCATCCAATTGTCATTGTTCAGTTATCTTTACCCAATTATCTTCACTATTCCACCATCTTCTCTTAATTGTTGTTCCCCAGTTCCTATCAGTTGACAATCTTTGATCAATAGTTATTGCTTGATCACCATCAACCATCAGTGTCTTAGTGATAGTTATTCAATAGTTGATAAGAGTAATATCCATAACAATGAATCTTACCCATATTAATACTTATATTTAGCAAATTAAACTTCTTGATTGATCAAGACTCCCTTGATCAATTATGCGAGTTACCTAAGATGCTCGCATTTAAGTACAAAATTAGGGTTATATGGAGGCCTCCTAAGCACTATGAAGTTGAATTAATTGCTTGTAATTGATGCCGGTGTTCATTTATGATCATGATTATCAGAAAGCTTGTTGTGGCTTGATTAATTTTGAATATATGCTCATTTCAGTTAGGCGCTAAATTAAAATTTTATAAATTATTTATTTATTTGACATATAAAAATACTTATTAATCGACATCTATAAATATACATATTTCTTTATTTATAAGTTTATTTCCTATGTTTAACTTTTATTTTATTAGTTTAGATAAATTAAGTATATGTAAAAATTTTCTCATAAGCTGTCATATTCAAGTAGAGGCAAGTTAGGGTTAAATTCAAGTCAAATTTTAATAATTTGTAGTATGATTAAAATCAATTCTATAATGTGCTTTAGTTAAGCTTCTTATGAGCCTAATTGAATTAACTAAGTAAGACATCTTAGTTTAGTGACAAGACTTTGATTTTAATTAAGATATTAATTTAAATTATATATATATATATATCAATTTTTTTTATTTAAAAGAATTTACATACATTCCACATAACTTTTATTTACATATATCTAATATCTAAACTTTAATTTTTACAATCTTCTTTGTCACAACAAAAATACTATCATTAATTACTCATTTTTTAAAAATATAATGTATATTTTTAAACATTAAAAGTATTAAATAAATACATATTTAATTTTAAATATCAGATACATAAAATATATAAAATTATATGATATTTATATAAATTTTTCTTTTATTAAATTAGCTTAGAAAAGTAGAACTAAAAAAAAAAAAGGAAGAGGAAACGGCTGTGGGTTGCTCGAGTAACGAAACCGGACACGAACATTACGGAAACGAAGGTAAGCTTCAAGGGAGGTGACTCGACCTCGTACCTGAAGGATCAGTCCGCGAAGATCGTCCACGACTTGAATAGGATCACCACATGGTGAACGAAAATTCACCGTCTCGGACACGGGGAACTTGTACAATTCAATTAATAGAGCCGCGCGCGGAAACTCTGAGGCAGAAAGCTGAGACACTCACTATTTCCTGAAATATATAAATCCTCTTCTCTCTCTCTCTTCTCTTCCCAAGGCTACTCTTTCTCTTCTACCTTTACCGGAAGGCCTCTGGAGCTGCGTCAGGAAGAAGACGAAAGGGTAGGCAAGGCCTGACAGGCCGGGAGAGAGCTCTTTGGCCTTCGACAAGGCAGTGGGTGAGGTTTTACTATCATTTCCTTTTTTGCCGTATTTTCGTCGTTGTTTGCTGCTCGTTCTTAGGTATAAGAAATCGAATAGAGTGGAAAGCTTCTCTGTTTTACGCATTTTGTTTTTCTGCTTATTTGTGATGATATTGCCGGCCTCATGGATCTTTCGTTCCGTTCTGTATGCAGTATTTTCTAACTTCTTCTGTATTTGGAAGCGTGGATAAAGCTTAGAACGGAGAGAAGAGTGTTTGAAGCAGATGGTGTTGATTTATTCTTCGTTTTCTTTTTAATTTTTCTCTACTAAAGATCTGAGTTTTGGATGTGTCCATCAAAATCTTTTGCTTTCAATTATTTTTTTCCCTCCATCGTCCATTGTCTTAAGCGATGGGGGTAATTAGGGTTACAGGGATGCGAGTTAAAATTTTCTAGTCTCCACATTTAAAGCATTTTCTGGTCTTTAATGTTTCATGTTTACCCTACCAGGCTACCATATGCAGTTTAAAATTTGAGAAACTACTGTTCATGGAAAGATTTGAAAAAAAAAAGACACCAGTGGCCCCTTTCTCACGACATTAGTGAGTGCCCCTGCTCTCGCGACCCCACTTTACAGATGTAGCCCTCAACCATAGTTTCATAAATACCATATATTTAATTTTTACCCTCTTGTTTGCTTTATTGCCCACGCCACGTCCATGAATGCTTATTTTTCTAGGATTGTTTCTACATATTAACTTTTTTCTTTTTGTTTCTGTGATCCATTCTCTGCTGTTACACCGTTTATTTACTTGCAAAACAATGATGTCTGCGGAGCAGAGTAGGAATGGCAGGATGTATTTTAAATTTAGGACGAGGAAATAGCAAAAAGCCCTAATTTGTATTCTTGTTTGTTTGTAAAGTTGTAACTGGTAACGGTAAAGGGATTTCTGACTACCATATGTAATGTGGATTTCTTCTCTACGTTGTCTTTGTGTTTCTATGAACGCTTCTGTTTCTTTCTTTATGCAGTTTTGTAACGTGTGAGGAAGAAGCCTTCACAGTTCACAGGAAGATAAGATGCAGACATCTAAATCCAGGTCTTTTTACACTCAGTTTCTGCCATTATTTTATTTTAGCTCTTGTTTTGATCTGATTAGTTGATGTTCAATGGATGCATGTGGGGTTGAAGCTAGAGGATGGGGACAAAGGTTTATTTTTATTTTCTTGTCAGGTTATCAACTCTCAGTAGTTTGATGATCTAGTTGTTATCCTTGTGAATCTTGTTTTTTTTTGGAACCTTTCACGTGACCTGATTTTGCTCTTCAATTACTTGGCTGAGCTTGTTTTCTAGTTATGAATCCTTGGGACCATCTGATCTTTTTGGCTGTTCTGGCAAGCTTTTGTAGATTGAACCTTTGATCTTAAGTTCATAAATATTAAGTTCTTTATTTTCTTTTTTGGCATAAAAAAATGAATTTTGATGTTTGTATGCAATGTAATGGAGTTTTTACTAGAATAAAATTTACTTTTGAGCTTTCATTAGGGAGCTTTAGGCTCCGTTTGGGAGAGCTTTTTTAGTGCGTTTTGCTTTTGAGAGCTAAATTTTTAATTTTGATCCGTTTGAATAGTGTCTTTTGAACCCGAGTTTAGTTGCTCATCTGAAAATTTCCGTTTAACCCCTTTCAAAAAGACAAATAATACTTTCGGAGACTTTTAACCAGAACTTTTAGAATCCAAAAAACTTAGCCAAACCGAGCCTTAATTTATATTAGTTGAAGTAATTTCACTATGTGATTCTTATTATATTAGAGATACATCATAAGCCATGCTGAAACATTTTAAGTCAAATTAATGTTTCAAAAGCTTTGCATTTACTTCTTATTGTTAGTTTCTATTGCGATTAATTTTTTTTTTAAACTGCAATTACCTGCTTGGATTAGGAACGGATCCTCAGAAGTTCCTCAGAAGACATCTCCGATCACTCCGAAATCATCTCGAGGATCAAGAAGAAAATAATAGCTCTGAATCTGATTCAGTCACTTCCAAGCTCACACCAGGAAAGACCTCGGCTGAAAGAAGTCCTAAGATTACCAACCGCCGGTCACCCACAAGCCCCATCTTTGAGGTATAGACACAAATCACAGGTTTACCAAACTGATTTCCTGCTTATGTTGTATTGCAAATGGGAACAAATTATGGGATGAATTTGTTATTGAAACATTAGTTTGTGGCAATTTATGTTGAAACTTATAATGATTTCACAGGTTGAATCTTTATTCATATTTTCATCATTTTAGAACTTGTTAGGAACTCTTCTGCTATTTTGGATTACGACTTCAGAGTCCTTATTAACCTATTTGAGTTTCAGAAGAGGCGACCGGTCAGGCGAAGCGACCTAGAGTATGAGGTCACTCGGCTTCGAGATGAACTTAAGATAACAAGGGATCAGTTGAGCTCGTCTGAATCATTGAAGAAGCAGGTACTACTGGAATCTGAAGAGGCTAAGAAACAGTTTGCAGCCATGGAAGAAAAGCTTGAGGAGTCACAATGCCAGCTTGCTTCTCTGCTGCTGAAGATGCTCGTCTCCAATCTGAGCTTGAAGCCCTCCAAAAGCAGTATTCAGTTGACTATGCGGCTCTAGGGTCTGCCATGAATGAGATTCAAAGGCTCAAGCAGCAGCTTGATATGGTTATGAAATCCGAAACATCGCAGGCGGTGGATTCTGAGACTACACAAACTGAATTAGCAGCCTTGAAACAGGATATGGAAGCTACCCTCTCACTGTAGAGAACCTTAAAGTTCAGATTCATGAGAAGGAGCTAGCAGAGGAAGAGGCAAAATTCACAGCTTTTGAGACCCAAAAGCAGTTAGAAATGGCCAATGCCACCATCGAGAGTCTCCGTGAGGGATGCAGTCTACAAGAATCCTTGTACTGTGCAACATCCAAGTTGGAAGAATCAAGGAGTTCGAGTCAGTGCACTCGAGGAAATGGTGAAAGAACTCCAGGTTTCTGTGGAAGATGATGAAGTGGAAAGAGGGAAGCCTCCATTTGATGTTGAATCTGTTGCACCAGAGTTTGAATTGGAACAATGGAGGGCTGCACTCGAAGCAGTAGAGGCTAAGCTCCAGGAAGAACAAATTCAAACCACTCTGAAGATCCAATCAGCATTAGAGATGGCTGAGCATGTGAAAGTTGATGCAGGACTCAGGGAATTGGAACTTGAGTCAACTTTACAGAGAACAAAGGCAGAGCTTTTAGAATTGAAAGCGCGCCTTCTTAGCATGGAAACAGAACTTCCGGGCATATCACAAATGAACAGGGAGCTGAAAGATGAAATTGATAAGGCAAAGGCGAGCCAATTTGACTCAGAGATGAGACTGATACAGGCTAATACAGATGTTACAGAACTGAAAGCAAACCTCTTGGACAAGGAGACACAGCTGCAAAGCATCATGGAAGAGAATGATCAGCTGAAGTCAGAGCTCAACAAGAGAGAGAGCGAGCATCAGAAGAATTGTGCTGCAGCCATTTCGGATGCTGAGAGAGCAAAAGCTGCAGAACAAGAAGCACTGATGAGACTAGGAGTTGCAAACGGGGAGGCTGAAAAGAATAGCAAGAAGGTGACAAGGTTTTAGAGCAGCTGAGGCTGCTCAGGTGGTGAAATCAGAGATGGAGGCAGAACTGAGGAGGCTTAGGGTGCAGTCAGATCAGTGGAGAAAGGCAGCTGAAGCAGCTGCAGCAATTCACTCCAGGAAACAATGGCAGGATAGTCGGAAGGACAGGATCTCTTGATTCTGACTACAATTCCCTCCCTGGGAAGCTGATGAGCTCCCCTTTCTCTGACGACTTAGATGATGAGTCCCCCAAGAGGAAGAATGGCAATATGCTGAGGAAGATTGGTGGATTGTGGAAGAAGGGCTCAAAGTGATCCGAGTTGATCTTACTGGTGAGTTAGATGTCTCTCATCTCCTGCAAGATCTATACTTGATGCATAAAAATTTGATTTTCTTCCATTCTTTCTTCTCTGGCCAGGACATTTTAATGAAGACGGATCAGCACAAGCTTTGCTGGGAAGTAAAGTGGTACTTTTTTAAGCTTTCTCCTCCTTTTTCCTCTGCAACTCTGGTATTTTTAACACTACTGTATAATATTTTCTACTTCTAAAAGACTCAAATTGGCTGTGATCTCATCCGGGCCTCTATAGTTCATGGATGTGCCAATTTCCATGATCTGATTTTAGTTTCCTTCCTATGGTCTGATAATCTATTCTTACATGCAATGATTCGTTCATAGGCAGCAGAGATAATTCAAATTTTTACTTGAAACTGAGTGATCAAAATTTTATTATAAATATGGTGGATTCTTTTCATTTTTTTTTATAAGGCTGCCATTAATACATCAAAGGTAAAGCAACAAAGAGAAGGATTTAAAGAAGAGAAACCATCATTATATAAAGTTTACTTAGATGCTTTGGATAGAATATTATTGATATAATTAATTGGATTTTGAGTGATGTTAGAGCAGGAATAAGAGATCAAGATGCCGAAGGTTTGTTAATTCAACTAAAAATAGTGAATTCATAAATATAGTGCATTTAAAGATATCTAAGATGACAAATATAACTAATATAATTAAATAATTTTAATATAGCATTTATAATATAATAGATATAGATTTAATGGTAATGTATGTGATGTGAAATAAATTTATATTGGAAGAGAAATTGAAGTTAAATTAGAGAAAAGTAATGTATATTTTATAGAATTATAGATTGATATTATTATTAAATAAATTTACAAACAAGATCCTGGTGGATTTGTATATGATTAGGTGTAATATTAAAAAAAAATTTCGTCAAAATCAAGTATAAAATATATTATATTGTATTGATTCTATAATCTCCGTTACAAATAAGGCAAAAAAACTAATTAGATTATATAAGTAAGAATTACTTATTTAATTTTTAATTAAGTTTTTAAATGAAAGAATCTCATATATGATGGCTCTCCTACACTTTAAAGGAATTTTAGTGGCTATTTGGTTTGTTGAATTTGTAATATAATGTTTTTGAGATGTAAGAGTTTTAAAAATTTATGTGTTTAGTTTGAATAGTTTAGAATTTAATGTGAAATTTCAAGGAATTATAAATTTGGCTTATAGTTTATTTTTGTTGCATTTGAAATTCATCTGATTTTGATCGAGTTTTGAATACACTAAAATTGTGACTATTATAGCCACTCATGTGGGCTTCATCATAGTTATCGATTGTCATTGTCACAAGCCATTAAACTGGTGCTGTTGGCTGCCCACCGCCGCTTGTCGTCCATCACTGTTGGTCGCATGCCGTTGGCTATTTTTAGTTGCTAATCATCATCACATTTTGTTGGCTAATGACTAACCGTCGTTCACTATTGTTGTAAGCACCCCACAACTATCACATGTTGCCAATGTAATTTGCTTTTGAGTGTTGCATTATTATTTTTATCTCCAATTAAACACAAGAAAGTAATTTGTTGCATTTATTTTACATTTACTTAAATAGTTCTAAAGAAATTTCAAATACATTATATTTGAATTCTTTTTACACTTTATAATCCTATAGAGGAAAAAATTTCACCTATTATTAAATAATTGTAACATCTTAAATAATATAGGAAGCACTTATAGAGTAACATTATTATTGCCAATAAGATGTGCATTGATGTGCAAAATGGGTCATAATCATATAATATCATAACTTTCACAAACATTAGAATCTCACATATCATTCAATGAATTTTGTTTTGGTTCATTGAAGCCTTTATGAATCCTTCCTCTTTGACTTCTTATACATATATACCGCTATTTTGCATATCTGATCAAACAATTTATTTAACATAATAATGTTTGGTGCATGTCTTTGGGAAGCATTATATCTACTCCCTTATTAGAACTAGAAAGAATCTATATGCTTTACAATATAAAGGATGAAGTTAGCATAAAGGAAATTCAATTTCTTATGCTTTCATTAGAGTAAAATATTTCTCATTATATTATTTAATCATATTATTGGAGTATTCATTTGTTAGAACCATGTTGCACTCCCACTATCTATTCCTAACTCTTCTATAATATAGACATGGTGGGCTATTTTAATATAGGCATATGTAGGGTTGGTTAGTATAGTAGTGAAGGCGATCCTCTTTTGACAAGACCTTTCATATGAAGTAGTTGTCGGATTCTGGATAGGTGGCGAATGTGTTGAATGGGTCTTTGTTGAGTTGCACCCAGAGTGTGATCAACAAGTTTTTCGATCTAATCTCCTGGCGGTGAGGACAAGGCGGTTGTGATGAGTCTTTCTAGCGAGGTTGTGAGTTTCTTATCACAAGTTACATTGGTCTAGCTTAGTTCCTCGGTTGCTAGCGAGTTGCGACTTAGTCCGATTTGAGGTCTATAATGAGTTGAATGACCCAAGAGCACCTTGGGTAGTATACTAGATTGGGAGATTCTTTTTCAAGGTAGTTCCTCATAAGCACCCTATATCTCAATATTTAAGTAAAAAAAATTGCAAGTATCTTTACTCATATAAAGCACATTTATAAAAATAATAATATATTTGACATTATTAAGGGATACATCATCTACAAAGAAATAATTTTGGAGTAAAATTTTTCTCGATAACGGGATTACATAATTGTATATGAGAAGGGCTAACAATGAGAATCCCAAAATCAGATAACAACAGTCATATAGTCACGTTCAGTTGTAGCGATTCTTGGTGGTAGTGATGATGATGAGCGGTGAAACCCTATGAATGTCGTCATGATGGAGATCGGCGGAGATTGGCGGCGGCGAGGATCAGTGGCGGTGCGGTGGTTGACACCGTCAGTGGTGGCGATTATGTTTGGAGGATTTTCAAGTCTTAGAGCTCACTCTTCTCTTTAGTTTGGGCTCCCCTCATATGAAGAATGAGAGACTATTTATAGGTGGAGGAGCGTCTCATACATACAAAATCGAACCACTCCTCTCCATCGGACGGCTCAAAATGATTCCCTTGATCATATGATGTATTTTTAGTATTTGAATGCTCAAATGATGTCGGAATTATGAGATCTTGGGCTTGCTAGATTTAGCTCGTCAAGACGCTCGATTTGACTAGAAACACTCTGGTTGCTAGCGAGTTGCAACTTAGTCCGATTTGAGGTCTATAATGAGCTGAATGATCCAAGAGCACCTTGGGTAGTATACTAGATTGGGAGATTCTTTTTCAAGGTAGTTCCTCATAAGCACCCTATATCTCAATATTTAAGTAAAAAATTACAAGCATCTTTACTCATATAAAGCACATTTATAAAAATAATAATATATTTGACATTATTAAGAGATACATCATCTACAAAGAAATGTGTGACAAGTTTTCATATACTATCTCTTTCAGTGCACTCTAAAAAAGTTTCTTTTTTAAAGCTTATATTTTTTAAATTCTTATCCCCCCTTAAGTGGTTATTGAGCAACTAATCACTTTTATTCATCTTCTATAACTTCTCATCATATGAAAATTCCTCAAAGTGCATTCAAAATGTCATATCAAGCTTAGCAATTTCAAGTATTATATTCTTACTTATAATATTAAAACAATGGTGATACATCTCTTTCTTAGAATCATTAACTATTATTACTAATAGTTAAGAAATTGGATTTTAGAAGCTCTGAAGAATTGATCAAAGGGAGTTCTCTCAACATTGACAATGTGCTCATTAGCTTCTATCTTATTATCAGTAGGGGTGTGCGTTTGGTTGATTTGGATGGATTGGATGGTAAATTTTTAAAACCAATTGGTTTTGGATTCCTAAAAATATTGAGCCAAACTGATCAAATAAATGTATAACCAAATAAATCGAATAATAATTTGGTTCGATTATTTTAGTTTGGTTTTGGATAAATCGAAGTTCGTTACATTTAAAAATTATTTGTATAATATTTTATTATATAATGAACAAGCAATAGTAATTTATATTTATAATTCTTACTATAATCCTATAATATATAAATTAATAATACCGAATATCATATAATTACTTTGATTTATTTGGTTTCATCCAAAATTTTATGTAACAAATCGATCCAAAAACTAAAAATTAAAGTTTTCATTAATTAAAACTAAAATTCAAATTATTAAGTTCAAAATTGAACTAAATTTGATTAAAATCAAATAATGCACAACCCTAATTGTCACACTTTTGTCTTATATGTAACTCTAGCGGTGTAGTACCTCTTAACTATTATGATTAGATTAAACTTTGTATATATAATAAGACAATTGAAATGAGTTAATTCAAAAAAAAAGACGATGGAAAAGTATGATTGAAGCATATTTGAACTATCTACAAGGCACATTCAAATTATAATTGAACAAAGATTAAATCATTTTAAAGTATATTCAAAGCACGATCGTATAAAAGTCAAATCATCTTTAAATAATGATCAAACAACCTTTGAACAATGATTAAAATAAGAATGGATTCTTATTCAAAGCATTTTCGAGTAAAGATCAAACCATCTTTGAGTAATGATTGAATAACCTTTGAATGGTGATTGAATAAGGATCAAGTAAGAATTGAATCATGCCATATGCAATTTTGAATAATAATTGAATAATCCTCAAGCAAAGATCGAATCATCTTTGAACGATGGATTAGAAATCTTCAAACAATAATTGAAATATGATCTATTAAGGATCAAATCATTCTCGATCTTCTAATAATGTTTTAATAATATTTGAGTAATGATTAAATCATCTTCGAATAATGATTAAATCATCTTTAAATAATGATTGAATAAAAAATCAAACAAATTTAAAAAAAATTTCAAACAATGAACAAAGATCAAATAATGATAAAAAAAATGTTCGATTCATCTTCGATCAAGATCGATCTATACTCGATCTATATTTGATCATTATTTGATAATTGTTCAATCATTGGTAAAACATAGTTTGGACAATGATTAAATCATCTTTGATTCATCTTCGACCTTGATTAATCTAAGTTTGATTATGTTTCAATCGATTATTATTTGAAGATGATTTGATCATTTTTCAAACAAATTCCTACTATGTAATTTGATATCCACTAGCATTCTAGGCTTAGAGTATATCTTCCATCATTCTAGTTTTAGGGTTTAAAGTATAATAATAATATTAAATCTTAAATAAATCAAATCAATAATATCATTATCATTCACAATTGATAAATGAAGAGAGATCATTAGCATGAAATATAATTACAACCTTAACATGCACGACGAAAATAGAGAAGATACTAGGAAGAGAAAGGGTGGAGGAGCTCCTACGATCGAGCGATCATGAATGAGAGTTTCTTATTATTATTTTTTTTAAAAAAAGGAGGTATTTTAATTCAAATATACTTTTAAGTATATTTCTAATAAAATAAAAAAACTAGATATTTGACCAATTTCACTTATTATGAGACATAAAATCAAATTTCTCTTATCTAACTTGAAAGATTAAAATGCAAGTATAGGATGTATAACAACAAATAACCAAAGTAGATTTAGGTTTATCCTTTTATTGAGCCAAATTTTAAACGGTAATATATTTCTAAGCTTTTCACAATTTTTATTTATAAATTTATTAATAAATCAGTTTTGATTCCAACTCAAAATACTATTTATAGAGAAAGATGACAAATAAATAAATAAAATGTACGACCTTTTCACTATTTTCATTCATATATTTCTCAAAAAAAAAAACTATTTTGATTTTAACTCAAGACAATAATTATAGAGGATGATGATAAAAAGACCTAAATTTTTTTTATTTTTAATTATTAATATCAACCTCTCTGTGTGCGTATGAGAAAGATAAAAAAATGAAGACCACCTTTTACTAATCTTCAATATGAACCTTAAAAGCACTACATGAGTTCTTGTGATTGAGATCTTGTTTGGTTCTCTAAATATATGAGTGTATGAATTTATTATGAAAATAGCTCAAATGATAAAAAAGCTCTATTTTACCACAAAAGCTTATATAATTTTAATTAAATTGAATTTTAATTGATTATATATTTTTTTATTATAAATATGATCGATTTGACTTTCAAAATCTTCTAAGTAGTTATATGTAGCCATTGATGGGTGTTTTTAAATTGGCATGAAGCTTATATATATATATATATATATATATATCACTGTCCTAATAAATGAGTGAATTAACAAGTTTTTGTTATAAGATTAATTTGGATAATTTGTGAAAAAAATTAAATATTCATCACATCCATTCTTTAGGATAATTAATAATAATGAAAAATGGATCATAAGATCAACATATACTATTTAATTGTAAATTCTAACTAGTTAACTTAGAAAGGGAGACAATTAGGTAGAATGCAAGAGAAAAAAAAAAGGCTTAATTTCTCAAGTTAG
Organism: Cymbidium sinense; assembly: GCA_021442155.1. Lineage (NCBI taxonomy): Eukaryota > Viridiplantae > Streptophyta > Magnoliopsida > Asparagales > Orchidaceae > Cymbidium > Cymbidium sinense. Next base: position 32,698 of record JAKCPB010000684.1, on the reverse strand, counting down.
TTTACTTCTTGATGGAAGGTAAATTCAAGGAAGGAAAGAAGAGCACAAAACATAAAGATAAAAGAAAAAGAATAAACAAATTTTTAAGTGGTCTAACCCTACCATCAATTGCCATTTTAGAGAAGAAATAAGAACAAACTTTATTATTTTAGGAAGTGATTACAATCATTTTTAAGTGGTCTAACCCTACATATAGTACTTTTCTTAGTATTAATTCTTTGAGTACTTCAAATTATAGTATATGGTTATAAAAAAAACATATGTTTTTAAAAGATATAAACAAAAAAGATGTATATATAGAGCAATTTTTTTATCTTCACTAATCATAATCATCATGAATATGTGTATAAATAGAAGAAAGTACTATATGGCCTTAATCAATCACCTAGAGCCTAGATGTTAGGTTAAGTTTAATTTTAATAGGCATGAGCTTTACTAAGAAAATATTAGACGGACTATTATCTATTATACATATAAATAATGATATAATTCTCAGATACATGAGAGGCATTGCAGATGCTATTTTATTTGGTTCAACAAATAAATCTTTTTCTCATAAGTTTTCCTTCGTTATGAGTAAATAATTTGAAAAGATTATAATGAGCAACCCTGAATTTCTTTCTTGGGCTTCAAGTCAATAAAAAAGCAAATGATATTTTCATACATAAAACTAAGTACTTTTTATGATCTAATTATTTGATTTAATATGAAAGAATTCAAACTAAACAATAGCACCATGAGCTCAATCATATAATTAGATACTAATAAAAAGAGCAAATTAAATTGACTATAGATTTTTTAACTATGAGATTTAGTAGATGTGTTATTATATATTTTCTTTGTCTATTTGCTTAATTGTAGATTGATTTTAAAGATTTGCTATAATTGCAATTAAGAAAATATTTATAGACCTTACAATTTTTTATGTCAATATGCAAGTTGCATGATCACAAGAAAACCACTTTCAACACTTGTTAGTTCGTAGGATTATCATTTGTATTTTGATACAATAAGAAGAAGAAATTTATTACTTTATCTAATGGAAAGGCAAAGTATGCCACTATAGGTTAGCTCCTTTGCATGGGTTCTTTGCCTAAAGCATTACATTATCATTTGTATTTTGATACAATAAGAAGAAGAAATTTATTATTTTATCTAATGGAAAGGCAAAGTATGCCACTATAGGTTAGCTCCTTTGCATGGGTTCTTTGCCTAAAGCATTACATATGGAATCTCATTCAAAACTAACATATAAAATGTTTAAAAAAATTAACATTAATCCTTCATTACAAGTTGATTAATGCTCTACTAATGGCAAAAATGTATTTTTCTATTTGTTTAAGGATCAATTACATAAATTTTATACTTATTCATCAAGATAATATTTTTTTGCATTATTTTTTAACTCATAAAACTAAACTTTTATGGGCACATAGTATTCGACTATTCATTTTTTTTTTTTTAAGATTACATAAATTTTTCCCCAAAATAGTTTCTACTCTCTTTCTCTATCAATACACTACTATTTATCATTCTAAAAATTCATCAATGGCATTTAATATTAGTCAGTATAGAGCTAAAGTTGCTATCAAATTATTAAATCAAAATATCATCATTATCCCTTTAGTAGGTTAAATGTATTTTCTTAATTTTGTAAAATTTTTTAAAGTTTTTTTTTGTAAGAATTCTCTCTTATAAAATTTATTTAAGTAAAAAGAGATTGCATATTATTTCTCCACATCTTTCAAAATATTTTCTTAGAAATATGTTTCGATCAATATTGACCTATTCTAAATGTCCATATCATGAGAATTGTAGGTGAACATCCACCTCATGGCTTATTCAAAAAGTTTCCCATCCAAAACTAAATCATGTCTATAAACCTTCTTTTATTGATGGCTCAATCTATCTATTTTTCTTGGCTATAATATTTTATACTTATTTGAGAGATCCGATTTTTGCATGCTCCTTCAATGTTCATCCAATTTTCATTACTAATTTTATCAAATTTCTAATAATAATATACCTATAAATGAAATTTATAACTATTATGTCTCCTCATTCGAATGATTTTTAGCTTCTTATAAATCTTAATGATCTCATTCGACCATTTGGTCTTTCAATCAATGGATCCGCTATTTAGATTATTAAAAAATTTCTTAACTTGACTTAAGTGAACACTATCTTTTATAAAAATTCTTTAATAAATCATATTTCTAGACATAATACTCCATTGATTAAAGATATTATATTTAGGGTTTAGGATTTAGAGTTTAAAATTAAGAAAGAAAGAAGGAGAGAGAGTCGTCATGTCTTACAACTAATAATAAACAATATCACATTTTGAAGAAAATTAATCTTTCATTAGTACTTATTTATTAGAATAGAGGCCATACCAAAGCTTCAATTTAAATGATAACAAGCTCAACCTAAATCTTTTTTTTTCTTTTAATTATAGGATGAATAATTCAAAACCCTAACAAATATTCATATGCTAGTTGATATAATCAAAATAAATTTAAATAATATTTAAATATACTCTTTATAAAATCATTGAAATTTGAAACCATAATAAATGACTTTTATCCTAAATTGATCTTCTAAGAATTATTTAAAAATTGTGGAAGGTTCCTAAAACATTTGGAAGTTTATGAAAACACATCCTAAATATAAACTATTCCTTAGAAATGAAAAAAAAAAGATAATAAATTCTCATTGTCTTGATACTAAAGATGTATAATTAATAATAATATAATTATCTTTTGTTTATATTAATATATCTAACCCTAATATTATGAATGGATAAACACACTCAACGGTCGGCATGAAGAGCCTCTAGACCACAATAGAAGACTTTAAAATAAATAAATAAAGATTGATTATATCGGTACCACACTCCATTATCTCTCACTTCTTAGTCAAGTAAAAATTAATAACTTTTGAGTGTATATTTATTTATTTATTTACACAGAACACCCTAAATCTCCTATCATCAAATTCCTCGTATAAATTTTTATTAAAATAAGTTGAAAATAGGAGGAAAAAAAAAGGAATTTAATACGTGATAAATTAATAAATGATCATATTTTTAGTTTTAATTCGTATAAAATTATAATTATTTATTATTTATTTCTTTATGTGAAGGAAAATCGAAAAGTTACAAATAATATTTTTAATCCAAAAACCTTCCATCAGAGGGCCATGTGATGACACGTTTAAATTATATTATTATTATTATTATTATTATTATTATTATTATTATTATTATTATTATTATTATATTATTATTATTATTATTATTATTATTATTATTATTATTATTATTACTGATATTTTTAATAATAAATATTCAATTTATTTGCTCCCACAGTCCACATGGTGAGACGTCGTTCGCGGTCTTTATGGCCTATTTTATTTATTTGTTTTAAAGGTAAATACAAAAGATTCAGCATTAATTTAAAAATTTAAAATTTTTTTTAAAACCTTAAGCTTTCAGATCTTAGATTCAAAGTTTGAATATATACGACGTGTATAAATTTATTATTAAATTGACTCAAATATTTTAAAAAAATTATTGATAGTACTATGTTTAATATAGTATTAAGAATTTAAATATTAAATATATATATATATATATATATATATATATATATATATATATATATATATATATATATATATATATATATATATATATATATATATATATATATATAACTATAAAAATTATTAAAAATAAATAATAGAAATGAACTTTCAGGGTATATTAGTGTATTTAGAATATAAAATTAAATAGAATATGGAATCTCACTTTTTTGAGTATTTGGTATGATCGAAAGTAAAATTTCCGATTTGTAGTTTATTTGAAATGCATTAGAATGATCGTTTTGGTGTATTTGCTAATTTCCAATACACCGGCCAATATAAAATATTTTGACTAAAGTCACCCGCCGCTCAACGTCCAGCAGTATAGGCCGTCGTGCTGTCTGCCACCACTCATAATCTCAAAAATACTTTACATTACATTTATTTTACAAAAAAAAAAAAATCATATATTTGTACAGTTTTCAACCAAACAACTTAAAGTAATCCAAATATATTGCATTCTTTTTACACTGTATTTATTTTACACATATATTCTTTTTCAAGTAATGAAAAAGCCCCTTAATCCTTTACATGTACATCAAGTTTTAATTTGAGATTGCTCAATTGTCCCAAAAAAATAATAATAAAATGAATGCATTAATTAAATTTTCAATATATTAAATGTTATGATATACAGTGTAGTTTTGTTTATTGATTGTGAGCTTAGATTTTCAACTAAGAGATTTTGAATTTAAATAATTATATATATATATATATATATATATATATATATATATATATATATATATATATATATATATATATATATATATATATATATATATATATATATATATATATATGAATATATGATGAAATTTGCTTAAATGTTTTAAAAAATGATAAATTGACATAATAATTATTTAATAAATCAAAATTGCAACCTATTTTTGTAGAAAAAATTATATTGGTTGCTCCTAAAAAATATTATTAAGTATATGTTTGAATAAATATATATTTAAAGATATAAAGTATTTATAAAAATAATAAGATAAAAACAAAATAAAAGACGGAATCTTATGTATAAGTTTTCATAAAATATTTATTAATTTTGAAAAGATGTCTGTGATTTTCCACATCATTTGAATTGCCCATATTAGATGAGTGGGTCCACGTCATCCCACCATACCAATGAATGACTTATGCTTCCTATTTTTTTTTTTGGGTGTTTCGAGTTCAAACTTTAAGGAATTCATGGATGCGTGAATATGTTATGAAAATGATTCAAATATTCAAACAAAAAAAGTTGGGTTCTCTCGTACTAAGAGGGTGAAAAATCTTTTGATATTATGTATTAATAATGGCTGAATTAACTAGATTTCTTCAATATTATATTTGCACTTCAAAAATAAATAAATAAATATTTCTCTCTCTCTCTCTCTCTATATATATATATAGTTAATTAGGTTATTTATTATATTTAATTTTTAACATATCAAAATATTTCTAAAATTTTAGAAGATTGTATAGTATTAAATTAAATTAAAATAGTGAATATTTTATTTTTAAATACAAATACAAGGTAAAAATTAATTTTGTATTTTTCCTCAAGATTTTCAATTATCTAGAGTGTGTAAGACTAGATTACTTAAATATCATCTAAGATTTAAGTTTAGTATTTATGTATTTGGCTAGAGCTGATGATTTTGATTTGTTGACTTGGGATAAACTCAAGGTATATAATTCTCTTCCAATTTCCTTAATAATGCTCTAGATTGATTTAAAGATCAAAATGTGTCCTACTTCTGGGTAGCTTGGTCACTAAAGCTCAATAGTGAGGTCGAACTCAATATAAATGGGTTTTGAGAATTATTTAGAGCTGGGACAAGATTGTCATGGAAAACTCATTCTCAATTGATTGTTTTATTTTCTCTAATCTACTCCTTAAACAATAGTTTTGGTAGCCTATATGGAAGCCAAATGGATGTCAATGATAATCTTAGAGATAATTTAACATACCCCTAAGGCCAGGAGAATGCATTCTTCTTCTTATGAGAAGGTCATTTGGAGGCGGTCAGCGCTGATACGTCGTCGTGTCTTTTTCCTCGAAAGAGCGCCAATCTGTCGTCGGATCACCGGGTTTGGAAGCGATCAAGGCCGCGATACATTTATCTGATTTTCCTCGAAGAGACGTCAGTACTCGTGGGACCGTCCGGGTTTGGAAGCGATTAAGGCTGATCATACGTCGCGCTCTGATTCCCTCGAAGATGCGTCAAGCCATCATCGGACCGTCCGGGTTTGGACGATCAGGCCCATAGTCATGTCTGATTTTCCCTCGAAAGAGGCGTCAACTGTACTCGTTGGACCGTCCGGGTTCGGAGGCGATCAAGGCCCGTGATACATACGTCGTGTCTACAGTTTTCCCTCGAAAGAGGCATCAACTGTACTCGTCGGACCGTCCGGGTTCGGAGGCGATCAATGAGCGATGCCGGCGACGGGTTCAGCGATATCGGCGATGGTGGCCGGCGCAGTGGTCGGTGGCGTAACTGCGGCAGTGGTCGGCGAGATAACCGGCGATGGTGGTAACCGGCGGAGATTACCAGCGCGTGCGGCAATAACGGCAGCAGTATCAGGGTGGCTGATGGTTGGCGGCAAACGGGGTGACAGCAACGGCGGCAATTTTCAGCGAAGCGGCCGTCTTAAGCGAGATAGCCGGCATGATGGTGACCGGTGAAGATTGCCGGCGATGGTCGAGCTGCGGTGGCAGCAACGGGTAGCCCGGCGGCAGTGGTTAATGGCCAGCAATAGTGGTCAACGCAGTAGTCAGCAGTGCTGCAGCGTCGGTAATCAGCGGGATAATAGCAACGATAGTGACAGCGGAGATGCCGCGATGGTGGCAGCGATGTCAATTCTGATGGTTTGGCCGCGGTTTAGCGGCAACAAGTAATCAGCGATGCAGCGGCGTCGTAATCAGCGAGAGATGTCGGCACGATGGTGGTCAGCGAAAGCGAATAATTGGCGGTGCGATTATGCGCAAGTAGCGGCGGTGGTGCAGCGGCAAGTGGTCGGTAGTGGCACAGCGATTGTAATAATGGCGCCAGCGTCAGTAGTCAGCGAATAACCGATAACGATAGTGGTGGCGGCGAAATGTAGCGATAGTGGCGACCAACCGGCTTCGACCGGCCTGATGGTTGGCGATAGCCGATAATGGTGCGGGCGTGAAATCCGTAGTGGCGGGGATGACCGCAACGATGGTATGTGGCGAAAAATTGCGGCAATGGTGGGTGTGATGGCGGTGGTTGGCAACGGTAGAGAATTTTAGGATCATATCATTATTAAATATATGTTTGAATAAATATATATTTAAAGATATAAAGTATTTATAAAAATAATAAGATAAAAACAAAATAAAAGATGGAATCTTATGTATAAGTTTTCATAAAATATTTATTAATTTTGAAAAGATGTTTGTGATTTTCCACATCATTTGAATTGCCCATATTAGATGAGTGAGTCCACGTCATCCCATCATATAAATCTATTGGTTGAGGTCCTATTTTTTTTTTTTTTTGGGTGTTTCGAGTTCAAACTTTAAGGAATTCATGGATGCGTGAATATGTTATGAAAATGATTCAAATATTCAAACCAAAAAAAAAGTTGGCTTCTCATACTAAGAGGGTGAAAAATCTTTAATATTATGTATTAATAATGGCTGAGAGGGTAGAGACTCTCCCTGCAGGTTTCCTGTTTATTACATCTCGTTTAACTAGTTCAAAACTAAGGGGAGATTATCGCCACCGTCTTTTGTCTTTGTGCTCTGATGTTGGACTAGCTTCTGAATCAAACAGTGGAAGGAATGGTGCTGATTTTTTGGGTCCACTACTTGCTGCTATTGCAGAAATTTGCTCTGATTTTGACCCAGCTATCAGCATTGAGCCTTCACTTCTTAAATTGTTTCGCAATCTCTGGTTTTATATTGTTTTATTTGGGTTAGCTCCTCCTGGGCAGCAAAATCAATTTTCAATAAAAGGAATTCCCAACTCAACGAATAATGTGGGAAGTGCAAGTGCAAGTCCACTTCAAGCTGTCAATGGACCATGGCAGTGGTTCGGAGCTGTTCAACGCATAGCACAAGGAACTCCACCTTTGGTTGTGAGCTCAGTCAAGTGGCTTGAAGATGAGAGCTGAATGCCCTACATAACCCGGGCAGCCGAAGAGGAAATAGCAACGAGAAAGCTGCTGCTGGTCAGAGAAGTGTTCTTTCTGCTGCCTTAGGAGGCCGAGTTGAGGTAGCAGCAATGACCACAATTTCAGGTGTGAAGGCTACGTATCTCCTAGCTGTTACAGTTCTAGAGACCATACGTTTCAGCTGTAATGGTGGCATTCTTCATATTGATTCCAGTTCAAACATGTCAAGAAGTGCTTTCAGCTGTCTTTTGAATATCTACTCACTCCAAACCTAATGCCGGCTGTTTTCCAATGCTTGAAAGCTATTGTCTACAGCGCTGCTGAAATAGCATTGACATGGCTGGGGGAGAGAATTTCTGATAGTCGAACAGAAGCTGATATTGTAGAACAAGTTCTTTCCGCACATTGTTGCTTTCTTATAAGGAATATGTCTCAGAGGGATGAAAATATTCGAGACATCTCTGTCAATTTGTTAACTCTTAAAGAGAAGTTCCAACAGGTTTTGTGGAATTATTCTTGTTAAGTCAATGATCCTGCTTTGGTAGCTATTGTTCGTTCTTTATACCAAAGGACTGTGCGGGAATGGATCATAACTGCACTTTCATATGCTCCATGCACAACCCAAGGCCTGTTACAGGAATTTCTCTGCAAGCTTAATGAACTACAAAAACACAGCATGCATCTGTCATTGTTTCCCTTTTGTCTGAAATTGGTTGTTCTGGGAAAATGATTGTTGGAGTGGGATCAGGACTGCAAATATTCCTGCAGTCATAGAGGCTTCCACTGCTGCTTCAGGAGAAAAGAAAAAGTGTCAGAGGGTTTCATTTTGGAAGTTTTGTCAACAGCAGTTGTGAGTGCAACAGTGAAATGTAATCATGCTGGGGAGATTGCTGGTATGAGAAGGATGTACAATAATATAAGGGGGGTTTCATCTAAGCATGATGGGCTTAGGAACTGGCCCTTCTCCGCATTCTCAAGTTGTTTCTTTTAATGAGGTTCTCCTAGCAAAATTTGTCCAGCTTCTTCAACAATTTGTTGGCACTGCTGAGAAAGGTGTTGCTGTGGATAAATCTTTGTTTCGAGAAACCTGTTCTCAGGCTACTGCATTACTTCTATCACACATGGCTTCTGAGTCTAGATTGAAAATAGAAGGCTTCTCACAGCTATTAAGACTTCTTTGTTGGTGCCCTGCCTACATTTCAACACCAGATGCAATGGAAACAGGAATATTTATTTGGACATGGCTTGTTTCGTCAGCGCCTTCCTTAGGGCCTCTTGTCCTTGCAGAACTTGTTGATGCATGGCTGTGGACAATAGATACAAAACGTGGTTTATTTGCTTTAGAAATGAGATACTCTGGCCCTGCTGCAAAATTAAGGCCTCACCTCATCCCTGGGGAACCTGAGCCACTGCCTCAGAAGGATGTTGTTGAAGGATTGATGGCCCATAAGCTCTGGCTTGGCTTTTTTATTCATCGCTTTGAGGTAGTTCGACATGATAGCATGGAACAACTTTTACTATTTGGTCGGATGTTGCAAGGAACAATGAAATCACCATATCATTTTTCAAAACATCCGGCAGCTGCTGGTACTTTCTTCACGGCTATTCTACTTGGATTAAAATTTTGCTCATGTAAATCCCAGAGCAATCTTCAGAACTGTAAAATGGGGCTGCAGCTGTTGGAAGACCGTGTTCTTCAGGCTTCATTGGGATGGTTTGCTTGTGAGCCAGAGTGGTATGAATCAAATGATAAAGGCTTTGCACAGAGTGAAGCTCAGTCTATTTCTTTAGTTGTTCATCATCTTTTGAATGAGAAAATAGATGCCATTTCAACTTTGTCAACTGATTCATCTTTGAAAGGCAAAGGATGTGACAGTGAATTGAATAACTTGACAGATCTATATCATCCTGTCTGGGGACATATGGATAACTATGCGTCTGGAAGAGACAAGCGGAAGCAGTTACTTACCATGCTAAGCCAGCATGAGGCGGATAGACTTGAAGTGTGGGCACAACCTTTAAATACAAAGGATAACACATCCTTTCGAAATAAAATTAGCTCAGAAAGATGGGTTGAACATGTGAGGACTTCATTTTCTGTTGATCCTCAAATTGCTTGTTGCCTAACATCAAGATTTCCCACTAATTCATCTATTATAGCTGAAGTAACACAGTTGTTTCAGGCAAACATATTAAACCTACGAACAATTCCTCAAGCATTGCGCTTTTTTGTGACTCCAAAGGCAGTTGAGGAGAATTCAGTTTTGCTGCAGCAGCTGCCACTGGGCAGCTTGTTCAATCACACAAGCTTTAGAATTTCTTACTCTTCCATTCAAGGGTCACCCACGCGTCATGGCTTATGTTCTTAGAGTTTTAGAGTCTTATCCTCCTGAAGGAGTTACCTTCTTCATGCCACAACTAGTGCAAGCTCTCCGATATGACGAAGGCAAATTAGTTGAAGGGTACCTTCTTGGAGCTGCTCGGCGAAGTAATGTGTTTGCTCATATCCTAATATGGCATCTTCAGGGTGAGTCTTGTACTTCAGAGTCCGGAAAGGATGGGGTGGTTCCAATGGGTAATTCCTTCCAAGCAATGCTCCCTATTCCGCGACAAAAGATAATTGATGGTTTTACTTCTGAAGCCCGTGATTTGTTTCAAAGAGAATTTGATTTCTTTGATAAGGTCACCTCCATTTCTGATGTTTTATATCATTTACTGAAGGAAGAGCGCCGTGCTGATATTAGAAGAGAGCTTGAGAAAATTAGTGTTGAAGGTGATGACCTTTATTTACCAACTGCTACTAGTAAACTTGTTCGAGGTATTCAGTTGAATAGTGGAATTCCGCTTCAATCAGCAGCAAAAGTTCCTATAATGATTACATTCAATGTTGTGGACAAGTATGGTGATCCTAATGATGTAAAGCCCCAGGCTTGCATTTTCAAGGTTGGAGATGATTGTAGACAAGATGTTCTTGCACTCCAAGTGATTTATCTACTTAGAGATGTATTTGAGGCTGTCGGGTTAAATCTTTATCTATTCCCTTATGGTGTTTTACCCACTGGGCCAGAGAGGGGTATGATTGAGGTTGTTCCAAACACAAGAAGCAGAAACCAAATGGGGGATCTGACTGATGGTGGGTTGTTTGAGATATTTCAACAAGATTATGGGCCTGTAGGAACACATTTGAAGCTGCTCGTGAAATGTTTATGATCAGCAGTGCTGGTTATGCTGTTGCCAGCCTCCTACTTCAGCCAAAGGATCGTCATAATGGCAATCTGCTTTTTGACAACAAGGGAAGGCTTGTGCATATAGATTTTGGATTTATACTTGAAACATCTCCCGGAGGAAACATGCGGTTTGAAAATGCAGACTTCAAGCTTAGTTATGAGATGACCCAATTGCTTGATCCTTCAGGAACCATGAAAAGCGACACTTGGAATCAATTTGTCAGTTTGTGCGTGAAAGGCTATCTTGCTGGGCGGCGGCATATGCAGGGTATTTTGACGACTGTGCTTCTGATGGTTGATAGCGGACTTCCCTGCTTTAGCAGAGGAGACCCAATTGGAAATCTACGTAAGCGGTTCCATCCGGAGATGAACGAACGTGAAGCTGCTAATTTCATGATCCGTACCTGTATGGATGCCTATAACAAGTGGACCACTGCTGGTTATGATCTCATACAATATTTGCAGCAAGGCATCGAGAAATAGATCCAATATCCATTTGATGTATTAAGCGGCTGATTTAACGATTTGAGATCTTCAATTTTGTCTGCGACTTACTCTCTCTCTCTCTCTCTCTCTCGTTCTTGTTGCATGCAAGGGTAGGTGATTTACGACAGATGCTTGTTTGATATAAACAACTTAGCCGGGAAAAAAAAAGGCTGAATTAACTAGATTTCTTCAATATTATATTTGCACTTAAAAAAAAAATAAATAAATCTCTCTCTCTCTATACATATATATATATATAGGTTATTTATTATATTTAATTATTTAACATATCAAAATATTTCCAAAATTTTAGAAGATAGTATAGTATTAAATTAAATTAAAATAGTGAATATTTTATTTTTAAATACAAATACAAGGTAAAAATTAATTTTGTATTTTTCTCAAGATTTTCAATTATCTAGAGTGTGTAAGACTAGATTACTTAAATGTCATCTAAGATTTAAGTTTAATATTTATGTATTTGGCTAGAGCTGATGATTTTCATTTGTTGACTTGGGATAAACTCAAGGCATATAATTCTCTTCCAATTTCCTTAATAATGCTCTAGATTGATTTAAAGATCAAAATGTGTCCTACTTCTGGGTAGCTCGGTCACTAAAGCTCAATAGTGAGGTCGAACTCAATATAAATGGGTTTTGAGAATTATTTAGAGCTCGAACAAGATTACCAAGAAGCATGGAAAACTCATTCTCAATTGATTGTTTAATTTTCTCTAATCTACTCCTTAAACAATAGTTTTGGTAGCCTATATGGAAGCCAAATGGATGTTAATGATAATCTTAGAGATAATTTAACATTCCAAGAGGTATCATGTTGGTTGACATTTCCTAAGTTTTAATAGGTTTGCTTAATTTTTCATTAAGCTTTATTAAAACATTGATAACCCTAATATAATAGTTTGGTCATGAGCTAAACTAGTTGTGAGTATAAGCTTAGTGTCTAAGGCCTTGAGTGAAATTAATTGAATGAATTAATTTTTGCTCTTAAGAAAAATTTAGTTTAAGTGGACTCAAGTAAGTCAAATTGAACCAAGTGACAAAAATTGGCTCAATTCTAGATTCAAATGTGAGAATTTTTATTTGTGTGAATCAATAACATTATACGGAAGCTCCACATCAATTGGCTTGAACTATATTTAAGGTTTAATTTAATTTTGTACAATTAAATTCGTTTAGGTTCAATTAGGTAAGTTGGGTTCAATGGTTCCAATTGGTCAAATAATATAATTAGTTGCATTTCTAAAAGTTTAATTAAATTATGGACATCCTAAGGCAGCTAAGGGTATGGGCTATAATTTGACTAGGCTAGGTCAAAGAGTTAATCAAGCTAAAGTTAGAAATCCTAGAGGTCAATCTTTGCATTAACTATTTAAGGACATCCTATAGAAGGTTCAATTTTAGGTAGTTGAACCAATTTGATTAATTTGATCCAAAAGGACTACATTATATATAGAAGATTCATGAGAATTTTTAAATAATTATTTCTTTGAATCATCAATCTCTTGCTCAGTCTAAAAGGTCTAACTTATTTGTTTTATTTTCTCTTTTCTATGCTACACAAGATTATTGATGCTTAATAACTTGAAGATAAAAAAAAAACTATAAATATAAGCACAAGTAAGATTGTAGGAGCATTGCCTAGTTCAAATAAAGTTTGAACTAAGTTTGGACAAAGATTGATTCCTTTATAACTTGTTTAAAATTATATCCAAATCAAAATCAATAGCATTTGGAAGACATTAGGGAAAATGTTGAATAAGCACGAATATGATTCGAATAGGTTTGAACCTGGTTTGAATCAATTCAAATCTTATTCAAATAACATCTGAATCAGTTCTATATATTGTTTGGATGGGATTTTAACAAAATTTGCAATAACTATGAATTGAGATTTAACCAAATGTGAATGAATGATGTAGCACATCAAAGGAAAAAATGACGTCATAAGATCTCAAACAAAAGCTTAAACTTATGAGGAATTTTATTAAACTTTATATGTTATGGTATTTTATATTAATATCCCATGTGTTGTAGTAGTAGTGGATGCATTTGATTATATTTACGTGTTATATGAGAGTTGTGATTGAATCCATTTAGTGTTTTAGTGCTAAAAGTGTATCAATGGTATAACACTTAGGCACCAGTTTTCTGGTGCTATGGCGTTATGGCCGACTCCTTATAGGGTGTCTTGACAGAGAAGTCAGCGCCTATGTGTTAGCTTGTGACGCCTCGGTGCTGCAAAACATCATATTTCATTTTTTAGTTTTTCAGTTATTTTTCTGAAGGGACACATCCCTTGGGTTGTTGTAACTTATATAAACTCATATTCTAACTTAATGGAGAAGATTGGACTCATTTGTGTGCAAATGAGTGCAAAACTTGAGTAAAGACTCTTTAGTTGGAGCTTGGTGACCGTCTAGAGGATTTGTTGATCCTCCGCTGTCGTTCTATTTAGGTGCGTCGAACTTCTCGCATTTCTTCCACTTTGGTGAGTGGAAGATCTTAAAGCACTTCTTTCTCCTTACACTGTGATGTTCTCTCCGTGATCGCTCCATCAATGAAATTCGAACCGCTTTTGATCATTGATCAAATATGATTCAAACTTATTTCTTCTACCCTCTTTATGATTCTACATCAATTTTCACATATATTTTATTTCACATAATCAATGTAAATTATATAAATTATTAAAAATCACTTTAATCGTACACCTATAATATTATTAAATATTAAAAATACTTATAAATAGATGTCCAAATCATATTAAAGTATTTTGTTTGATTCAACTCCATCATCTCAATCTTCTTATATGTGATTAGAATAAATCTTAGGCCTAAAAAGGAAGTTGGAGTATATTTGAACAAATAGATAAAGAAAAAAAAAATCTTAGATCAGATATATTATGAGAGATATAAAGTTAAATTTCTTTCTTTTTTTAATTATATTTTAAAAAATAAAAACAATAAGTGATCCGAAGCGGCCCTAAAATATGAAACTTTATTTCCGCTTTCCCCATACAAGAAGGGGGGGTTAACCTCCATCTACCATCATTAACCTCGTCCCATCCTCACCACCACCACCACCACCACCAGCCAACTCCCAGCACAAAAATTTCATATTTTTATACAGTTGTTTCATTCCTCCAAAGTCTCTTCTGCTCTGACAGCTGCACCGACCCTTCTCCTCACTAGATTTTCTGCAAAACTCCTACTTTCTCCCTTCAACAACCCAACACAAGCTTGAACTGAGCCAAGAAAGTGCAGAGAAAGAAAAGGAAAAGATATTGCGGGGAACCAATAATCTCATAGGCGCCATAAATTTCTTCACTTTCCTGGCCTCGATCCCCGATCCTGGGTGGAGGGATTTGGCTCAGCAGCCGGGCGAACAGCACCGAATGCCTTCGATTCCTCCAGTGGCCGATCATCATCATGGTGATCTCCTCTTGGGCTTTGTCGGCGCTTGCTACCGCCAGACCTGGCTGCAGCTCTACCTCTTCGTCATGTTCCTCGTCATCGCTGCACTAATCGGCTTCATCGTCTTCGCTTTCGCCGTCACCGACCGCGGCCGCGGCCAGGTCGTCGTCAACCGGTCTTTCCTAGAGTACCAGCTCTCCGATTACTCCGGCTGGCTCAAGGACCGCGTGAGAGATCCCAAATACTGGTCCAAAATCAGTTCGTGCCTTCGAGATAGTCATGTTTGTTCAGGTATGCGTCGCACCATCCCGGGATGGTTCTTTCCGAGTCCGCCGATATGTTCTACCAGCGCCAGCTCTCGCTATTGGAGAAAATATAGCTTAATTTTTAAATTTGTCTTAATTAATAATAAAATTAGCTAATTAACTCATTTAAAAAAAATTTTAAAAATAATCCCAGTCGTTAGGTTAGTGACGGCATTAGGCGGCACAAAATGATTTTTTTAAAAAATCAACTTAATAAATTTCATTTTTTATATCGTACCATCGTGTCGGATTTTTACGTGGTTGGTATCGTTGGAAAGTTAATAAAAAATTTTACAACTTTTATGTTGACAGGTTTTGACGAATCTCGCCCGGATAGCCGCAGTTTTTGCGTATGTATAAAAAATAATTCTTTATTTGTTAAAAAAAACTGATTATATTTTAAGAATAAGTAAACCCATTAAAGCTCAATTTATATATAGAATATATTGAATGTGTTTGATATTATCAAAGAGTTATATGTATTCAACAATCCTTGTATAATGACAAAAAAATGCAAAATAACTTTCACTTTCAGACTTCAAAATTTATATATCATAGCTAGCACGGCGAGATTCAAAAACCATCGATATGAAAGTTGTAGAATTTTTTATTACCTTTCCAATAATATCAACCACGCAAAAATCCGATACCTCATGAGCCTGATATGGCCAAAAACAGAGAGCTATTAAGTTGATTTTTTAAAAAAAAATCATTTTATCGTCATGATTACGGCTGATTGCGTCACCGGTCGACTGGTACATTAGGGTTATTTTAAAATTTTTTTTAAACGGGTTAATTAGCTAATTTTGTTATTAATTAGGACTAATTTAAAATTAAGCCGAGAAAATATTACGTGCGAAGGAGTCCGGACGTGCTTTACTTGTGGATTATATAATACATATCTAATATAAAAATAAGGTGTTTTTTTACTTAATAATACTATAACTTGACTACTCTCGGCCTGGCCCGGCCAATAACCCATTTAAACAGCGGGAAAAATGACATTTAAACAACGGGAAAAATGACATTTAAATGTGTGGGATATATTTAAAAATAATATATAAATAGATTTAAGACATAATATATTTTTTTTTCCAGATAAATCGAGCTATTTTGGCCTGTTTGAAATTATGACATTGATGATATTGCGACCAACTTAGCAAAATTTAATTTAAGTGGACTCAAATTTAGTTTAAGTTGTGGCTTTGATGATGTATTAAATAAAAATATATTGATAAATTTTCTAAATTATTTTATACGTATAGTTTTTAAAGGTTTATTAGTGATATTCTTTGAAATTCTTTTATTTAATGTATATTTCCTACATTTGTTAGAGTTCTTTCGAAGAACTCTTTATTTTAACTATTTTATATGTCTCTCCTCTCTGACACCCATTTTATCTTTTTTTTTCCGATTTTTTATCCCGTTTAGATACAATATGTTTAGATGGCATTTTACAAACCTTTGGAGGGTGGTTAGCTTTTTGCAGATTTGCGTGTGTACTCTCACTCGTGAGAATATATTATTTTCTCAATTTTGTCGATTTTTTGGCATGTTTAGAAAATATATTTAATAATCCATTAGAAGTAATTTGAAGGGATTGATTATTTTTTAGGGGTGTTTGCTCTCATGAGAGTACACATCATTCTCATTTTTTTTATTTATTTTGGCGCTTTGAAGAGAATATGTTTTAATAGATTCCATTAAGTAATTTAAAAGCGATTGATTGATTTTGAGGCGATTTACACGTATGCTTTTTATCTTTAATGAGTATACTCATGTTCTCATTTTTTTTTTTAACATGTTTGGAGAATATGTTTAATAAATTTTATTACGACTCTCAGATTCTCTAGAGTACATCCTATTTTCTTTTTCAACTTTTTTTCAATTTGGAGAGAATATGTTTAATAGATTAATTCATTAGAAGTAATTTGGAGGTTGATTGGTTAATTTTGGGGACAGATTTGCATGTATATTCTCTATACTCTCATGAGAGTATACTCCATTTTTATATATTTGTCTAGATTTTTTAGCCTCTTTGGAGAGAATATGTTTAATAAATTCCATTAGAAGCAATTTGGAGTCTAATTTGTTAATTTTAGGAGAAAATTTGCATGTGTATTCTCTGTACTCTCTTGAGAGTATCGTTTCTTTTTTCATTTTTTTCACATTTTTTAGCCTGTTTGGAGAGAATATATTTATTAGATGGCATTACAAGCAATTTGAAAGTTGATTGGTTGATTTTAGAGATAGATTTGCATGTGTACTCTCTATACTGTCATGAGAGTACAAACCATTTCTCATTTTTTTCAACTTTTAGGCCTGTTTGAAGAGAATATGTTTAATAAATTTCATTAGAAATAATTTGGAAGTTGATTGGTTGATTTTGAGAGCAGATTTGTATGTATACTCTTTGTACTCTCTCGAGAGTACATACCATTTTCTCATTTTTTTTTAAAATTTTTTTAGGTTGTTTGGAGATAATATATTTAATAGATTCCTTTAGAGATAATTTGGAGGCTGATTGATTGATTTTGGAGGCATATTTGTATGTGTACTTTCTGTACTCTCATGAGAGTACACCGTTCTCATTTTATCAGGATTTTTTGGCGCTTTTGGAGAATATATTTATTAGATTCCATTAGAAGTAATTTGAAGACTGATTGGTTGATTTTTAGGAGTATTTTACATTTGTACTATCTGTACTCTCATGAGAATATACCCTATTTTCTCATTTTTTTTCAGCTTTTTTGGCATGTTTGGAGATAGTATGTTTAATAGATTCCATTAGAAGCAATTTGGAGGCTAATTGGTTGATTTTGGGGGCAGATTTGCATGTATACTCTCTGTACTCTCTTGAGAGTACAGACCATTTTCACATTTTGGAGCTGTTTTGTATGTGACATTTGTGTTTGAGCAGGTGAATGACGTAAATGATCGGTGCGATGATGAAGCCGTTATGTCTAATGACCCAAATGTGGGAAAATTCCTTGCACGCTCACAATAAAAATGAGAATACGCATCTCGTGATTATACATCAAACCAGGTTCTGTTAGGAAGGATCATACTATTATTAATTGAAATCAAAGGATTTTTATGTCAAAGCGAGTGGGAAGAAAAGTGTCTAAACTGTTGATCAAATTCTAGAAAACAGATACAATGAGTGGTTGTTTTGTCATGATTAGATTTTCTATTGATTTATATGTAGAATTGAAAGGTTAAAAAATATATAGAAAGTCATAATAATTTATTGGCAAAGCCGGATGACCTACATCTTTTTCATGAGAGGCATCGATGATAGAAAATATGTTGAAGACAATCGAGAGATCGAAATTGAAAACGCGTGTGTTTAAATATAGGAAGTTGGCGTGGAATATATTGACATCACAAAAAGAGATGCTTTTATCCAAAAAGAGAGAAGATCGAGGATTGCGAATGGTGATATTAATGCATTAATACAACTGTTCAACGAAAGACAAGTGGATGATGAGATGTTTGTATGAGATGTCCAAGTTGATGAGTAAGATTGTTTGGTTAGTTTTTTTTTTGAACAATGACATGGCAATGATAGAATATGATTGCTTTAGAGATTTCATAAATTTTGATATAAGCTATCGACTTAATAAATATAATTTTGTCTGTGCTCCTTTTGTTGGAGTGAATCATCACTGACAAAATGTCTTATTTGGAGTAGCCTTTCTATCAGAAGAGACAATTGAGTCATTCACATGACTATTCAAAACATTTCTCCGATTAATGAGTGACATACATCCTATATATTCATGATCAAGATCGATGGCGATAAATATCGAAATTATTACCGCATACTCATCATAGGTTGTCTTGGTGGCATATTTCAAGAAAGCTCCTTCAAGATACATTGCTTTAATAGTAATAAGGCAGCAAAGTCTATTCTATACATGCATGAGCAAGTGTGACTCGAGAAGTGTTTGAAACTGGCACGCGAGATGAAGGCAATTTGCATGATCATGCTTTTTTATAAAATTAGATGCAAGTGATCCACCGCATTCTACAAAGACTCATTATGTATGAGAATCTTGTCAACGCAACATAGTGAGTTCACGAATAATGTATATCATGGAATCTTTAAACCAACAAGTTCAATCACAGATTATTTCTTGGGATTGAAGAAGGTTTATGAACATTTAAGATTTCGTAGTCGACAATTGTTCCTGTTGTTAAGACTAGTCCAATTCTGAAACAAGCCGCAATGTTTTACATAAGAAAGCTTTATACAATATTTGAGGAAGAATTTTTGCATAGAGTTGGAGGATTAGCAGTAAATGTGTCAGATGACAATCCCATGGAGTATTTGAGAAACTTAGAATAAATATATAAACATGGATGTCTATTTCGACAAGACATTTCTAAATGTAACTTGTAGTTGTAAAAAATTTGAAATGATGGATTGCTTTGCACTTGCATCCGAAGTTCTTAGTCGAAAGATATTGTTATTCGGATAAGTATTTTCTGCGATGTGGATTAGAGCAAATAGAGATATCTACTTTAGTTACAAGAACTTAAAAGATGTGCAAGGCAATGATGGAAATGAACGCATTATTTTCCTGAATCACACGTCGATATGCATATCAAATAAGCACCGGGGCCATGGTAATAATAGCGAGGAATATGCTTGGATCCTTAAAAAACTATCGATAATGTCAACTCTATATTATGTGAAAATTCACCTCTAGCGTAACAAAAGAAGAAGAAATCAACCACAACAGATAGAGGAAATGACGTTTTAAAGGATCCACTTAAACAACGGCCAAAGAGTGTTTCAAATGTAAGGCTTAAGGGATATTGAGAGAGACCCAAGAAAGCTAGGAGTAATTTTCTATTTGTCTCTGAAGTTATAGTATTTAAATATCACTTTAAAATTTTAAATCATCTTATTTTAGTTGTTACAGAGACAAAAAAATAATCTCAGAGGGGTGGAGAACATGTAGAGTCACCCATTGTAACACTTTTTTCTGTTATGCCTGAGTGTTTTTCAGAGGTATGCATGAAAAACCCGTTATTCATGCTATTACATATCATTAACTAATACGATGTTCTATTCTAGGAATTTAACTCAAGCTCAACAATCAATCAATCGAAGAATGCTAAGGCGATGATGAATATCATTACTAGAAATATTTTAATGCATGATATTATTTAGTTGTGTGTTCTGTACATACTTTAATGTCGATCTGATTAAGAATGTGTCAATCAGTAGATAGTATGTTATACTTGGTAACTATTCTTTGTACTTCAACATCTGCTGGATTTGTTTTTAATGTGGTGGTGATATTCTGTAGTATAAACCACTAAAAATTCTCATCAACGGATTATGCATTATATAACCAAATTTTATTGAACATTTTATCTCCAAACATGCGAAACAACCTCAAAACACCTTGTATTTGCATCTTCTATATTTTTTTATCTGCAAATAGGGTAGATCATTTGACATAAAAGGGAAAAATGGAGTGTACTCTCTAGAGAATACAGAGAGTACACGTGTTAAACAACCCCTTAAATTGACAAAAGAACCCCCCAAACAACTTGCATTTGTATCTACTAACTATTTTATCTGCAAATGGGGCCAAATAACTGGCAGAAAAAGGAAAAAATTGGTGTCTAGATAGATGCAGAGATGATGCAGCGTCAAAACATCTCCAAAAATCAACAAAGAACCTTCAAACAACTTGCATTTGCATTTACAAACTATTTTATCTGCAAACAAGGCTAAACAACTGGCAGAAATGAGAAAAATGGGGTATACTCTCTGAAGAGTACAGAGAGTACACGTGCTAAACTGTCCCTAAAATCGACAAAAGAATCTCCAAACAGCTTGTATTTGCATATACAAACTATTTTATCTGCAAACAGGGCCAAAGAACTGGCAAAAATGAGAAGAATGGGGTGTACTCTCTGGAGAGTACACGTGCTAAACAACCCATTAAATCGACAAAAGAACCCCCCAAACAGCTTGCATTTGCATACACTAACTATTTTATCTGCAAGCATGGCCAAATAAGTGGCAGAAAAGGGAAAATTAGGATGTATCTACAAACTATTTTATCTGCAAACAGGGCCAAGTAACTTGCAGAAATGGAGAAAATGAGGTATACTCTCTGGAGAGTACAGAGAGTAGACGTGCTAAATTGCCCCTAAAATCGACAAAAGAACTTCCAAACAGCTTGCATTTATATCTACAAACTATTTTATCTGCAAATAGGACCAAAGAACTGGCTGAAATGGGAAAAATGGGGTGTATACTCTAGAGAGTACAGAGAGTACACATGCAAAGGTGCTCCGAAACTCCACAATTTGAATGAAATAATTGGTGAAAATGCTGAAAAAAATGCCGAAATGTAAGTGTACTCTCATGAGTACAGTATATCAAAGCTAAAATCTACCAGGGAAATCAATCGATTGAAGAGAACTTTCTGAATTTTTATAGAACTTTCAATTAAATTTTAGCTCTCTGAGCAAAATAATAAATAATATTTAATAAATCATTAGAATATAATAGACTGTGATATTGAGTTTCGGTAAATGGTAGTGCTCTTAAACTGTTTTCCTTTTTTTTAAAAAAATAAAATAAAATAAAGTATGATTTTTTTCACGATCCGAATTAGTAGGAGTAAATGGAATTGCTCATACGTCGATATTTATAAGACATGATTAGAATGATTGTAAGTTTGGATTCAAACTATTTTGACTTCAAATCGCTCTTATTACGCACGTATTTTATAAAGCCCAAAAAAGGTATCCACAATTGCGCTTACATATTTTCATATATATGTATATATATATATATATATTCAATTAGTTAGTTTCTCTGTTCTATATCATTTATTTCTATTTTTACAAACAAAGTATAATTTCAGAAATATTCAAAATATTTTTAATGTAAATTTTTTAAAATTAATTATTTTACCTTCAATCAGTGCTATATATATTATTTTATATAGATAATTTATGTATTATTTATTGAAACTTCAAATACATTTCTAGTATCTCAAATTTATTTTATTTCAAATTACAATCAGTGCCAAATAAAATAGAAAATGAGAACATCTGGGAAAAAAAAGAGAAAATAGTTTGTACTCTCTGAAGAGTATAGAGAGTACACCTACAAAATAGCTCAAAAAAGCTAATAATCAGGCTCCAAACAACTTGTAATGGAATATATTAAACATATTATTTCCAAATATACCAAAAATTCTAGAAGAAAATGAGAAAATAAGATTTACAGAGTCTAGACATCTAAACTCAGAAAGCTATCATCCAAATTCTTAGAGTAATAAACATATTTTCTCCAAACATGCCAAAGAAATTGAAAAACAAAGATAAAATAGTATGTACTCTTATGAGAGTACAAAGAGTACAAATGTCAAACTGCTCAAAAAAGCTACCTATCAGCCTCCAAATTACTTCAAATAATATGTAATAAATATATTTTCTCCAAACAGACAAAAAAAAAGTGAAAAGTGAAAATGTCAGTCTCAAGAATCTGAGTCATCTGAAAAATCAAAAATCCATCATCCAAATTGTTTCAAATGGTATGAAATAAACATAATTTCTCCAAAAAAAGCCAAAAATTTGAAAAAAAAAGAGAAAATAGTCTTGAGAACAAAGAACATACAAATCAAAAAAAAGATAATAATCAGCTCAAATAAATGAAATATATTAAACATATTCTCTCCAAACAGGCAAAAAAAAAAAAAAATTGGGCAAAAATGTGAAAATGGTTTGTACTCTCGTGAGAGTACATAGAGTATACCTGCAAAATAGCTCAAAAAACATAATATGCAGGCTCCAAACAACCTGTAATGGAATGTATTAAATATATTTTTTCAAACAAGCCCAAAAAGCTGAAAAAAAAATGTGAAAATGGTTTGTATTCTCATGAGGAGATTACACTGCAACACAAAAAAAAAAGCTAACAGCAAATTTGTAATGGAATCTATTAAACATATTCTTTGTAAACAGGCCAAGAAAGATGAAAAAAAAAATGTCAAAATGATCTGTACTCTCATAAGAGTTCACTCTCATAAGAGTACAGAGAGTACACCTATAAAATAACTCAAAAAAGCTAACAATCAAGCTCCAAACAGCCTGAAATGGAATCTATTAAACATATTCTCTCTAAACAGGCTAAAAAATCTAGAAAAAAAAGAGAAAATAAACTGTATTCTCATGAGAGTACATATAGTACAAATGCCAAACTGTTGAAAAAAAGCTACCCATCAACCTCCAAATTATTTCAAATGGTATGTAATAAACAAATTTTCTCCAAAAAGGCTAGAAAAAGAAAAAAATAATCTGTAATCTTAAGAGAGTATAGAGAGTACACTTACAAAACAGCTCAAAAAAAGCTAATATTCAGATTCCAAACAACCTGTAATGGAGTCTATTAAATATATTCTCTCTAAACAGACCAAAAAATTTAAAAAAAATGAGAAAATATTTTGTACTCTAATGAGTGTGCAAAGAGTACACATATCAAACTGCTGAAAAATGCTACCCATCAGCCTCCAAATTGCTTCAAATGGTATATAATAAACATATTCTCTCCATACAGGTCAGAAAAAGTGAGAATAATTGAGGAAATAGTCTGTACTCTTAGGAGAGTACAGAGAATACACCTGCAAAACAGCTCAAAAAAGCTAATATTTAGGCTCTAAACAACATGTAATAGAATATATTAAACATATTCTCCAAACTGGAAAAAAAAGAGAAAATAGTCACTCTCGAGTCTGAGAAAGTACAGCAGTTCAAAAAAGCTAAAATTCAGGCTCCAAACACCTTGTCATGGAATCTATTAAACATATTCTCTTCAAATATGCCAAAAAAAGCTGGGAAAAATTGAAAAATGAGTTCTCTCAAGAGAGTAGAGAAATGCACATGCAAATCTATCCCTAAAACCAACCAATTAATCTCAAATTCTTCAATGGAATCTAATAAATATAGTCTCTCCAAACGGCCAAAAATCAAGAAAAAAAAAATTGAAAATGGTATGTACTCATGAGAGTACAGAGTCTAATACAAATCAGCCAAAATCAAGTATCCAAATTACTTCTAATGGAATCTATTAAACATGTTTTCTCAAACATACCAAAAAATATGAAAACAAATGAGAAAATGGTCCAGAGTACACATGCAAATCCAATAAGCGTCAAACAACCTACAAACTTCTTGTAGGTCATCTGAATGTATTATATCCAAACAAAGTTAAAGAGGTTGAAAAATAGGCGAAAAGGGTCCTAAAGTTCCATACATGTTCTACTAAACATGGCATCTACTAGACATGTTATCTCTAGAAAGGGTTTAAAAGCAGAAATAATAGCTTCTAATGACATCCATAAACACACCACACAGATATATTTCTAAAGCAATTGATTTCCAACATATCAAACTTCAATTCAACATTTGTCAAATCAATTTTTTCGTACCCAAACAAAAGATAGCGTAAGCAAACTCAGCCCTGAAGCAGTTCATCTTCTTTGGCCAATCCAGGTGCTCTGCCCAGTCCCCTGTGGTTGTCTCCATAGGAGATTCCCCTGTGGTAGCCTCCATAAGTCTTTGCCGCAGGATAGCCTCCTCAAGAGATTTTCCCTGGTCGCTCCAGAGCTTCCCTCTTGGGATGCTTTGGACCTTTTCCCTCGATAGCATTTACCCAAATCAATTCCATTAATTCTCTGGTTATTGATGCTTCAAAAGGCGATACTCTCTCTCCCAGGCCACGCAAGTATCCTCTCGTAAAGCTTTCTAAATGGGTACAGTAGAGGCGATATATTGGAAGGAGAGAATATCGAGGAGAGGCATTATGAAAGGTGGGCGCACTCACGATGGAATGGGCTGTATGCTCGACCGGGTTGTCTACGAGTAGGCAATGCTTTGAAGGAGTCTCCTCTTCGATATGTCCTCAAATGAAAGAGACACGTGTTACACTAAGAAAATATAATGATTTACAATATGAATAAATACATTCTAATATAAATAAAGTGAAATTATTTTGTGTCACCGGGTGTCCTCCCAAACCAGTGAAGGAGTCATCTACAAACTTTATTTTTGGCCATCATAACATACGTGGTATTGCAGAAGGAAAGGCGATGATGCTATGTGCTCTGCCCCAAATCTCTAATATTTATATAAGTTAACTTCAATATCAAATAATACAAATCAAGATATAGAATGTCTTATTAGAAGAGTGAAAACTCATGTGCGTGCTTCGTAATCTTTGATATAATACCATCAAATTGTGAATAAATGCCCAAATGGCATCACAATTATTACTTAACAAATTTGTCTATGTCGTCGATATATATCAATCAATGCCACTTTATAGTTGTGATATATAAAAAAAGATTTGAAAGTAAAAAATGTATATGCTAACCATAAATTATGTCGATCAACGCGATCTAAATTCTCAGGTTTATTCTTAAAATCCACTGAGCTGAACTTCGACAGTGGAGATTTCTGTCATATGACATTCTCTCCTCTGTTTAGCATCTCTATAATTAATGCAACTTCATTGGGGGGTGAAAGGAATGCATTGGCCACCAAAAAAGAATGCTTGCTTCTCTATATCCAAGCAAGACATGATTGAAGTGATGGCATGAGTTATCTTTGAATTCCATAATAAGCAAATGAAGCCTCCAAATCAATTATTCAGAAAATGTCGAAATATTATCGAACGCTTAATGGTGGTAGCCTTGTATCCGGAAGTTGTCCTTTTTCCACATGTTAAACTTTAAAATGAAAAGTCAATTAATGAGAACATTATCAACAGAATGGAGGCCCAGAGAATATACAAGCAAAACAGCCACTAAAACCAGCAAATTCTTCATGGAACATCTCCAAACATCTTCCAATGAGATATAATAAACATATACAAGACTCAGTTTACAAACCGAAAAAATATGATGTACTCAGAAATAGACATAAAACATATTATATCTAAACAGGGAGTAATAGCTGAAAGAAAAAAAAATGTGAAAATAGCATGTACTCAGAGAGTACACATAAATCTGTCTCCAAAACCAATCAATCTCCAAATTACTTAATAAGAATCTAATAAACTTATTCTCCAAAAATTTGAAAACAAATAAGAAATATGAGTGCTCTCGTGAGAACAAAGAATCTATCTCTCCCCAAAACCAATCAATTAACATCCAAATTGCAGTAATCATCTAATAAACATATTCTCCAAATAGGCCAAAAATGTGAAAAAATGAAAAAAAATAAGTTGTACTCTCAAAGAGTATAAAGAGTCATATATCGAAAAACTAATAACTAATCATAAATTCTTTAGAATCTATTAAACATATTCTCTACAAAAAAAATCTAAACAAAATGTGAAAATAATTATATATAAGAGAATATCAATCATCAAACTAATCAATCATCATCCAAATTGCTTCTAATAGAATCAATTAAACATATTATCTCTAAATAGGCCAAAAAACTTGGACAAAAATGAGAAAATGGTTTGTACTCTCTGAGATGCAGTACACTGAAAATCTGTCAAAACTAATCTATAAATTCTTTAATGAATATAATAAACATAATCTCTCCAAATATGATAAGAAATCTGAAAAAAAAAAAAAAATCAATGGTGCCTCTGAGAGTACGTGAGAATCTCAATGAAAATTTACCAAACAAACCAATCACCATATTACTTGTGGAATGTAATAAACATATTCTCTCCAAAACGGGTTAAAAATCGAGAAAAAAAATGAGAAAATGATCACACTCGAGAGTACAAAGAGTGCCCAAAACCAATCGTCTAAATTCTTTAATGAAATCTAATAAATATTATCTCCAAATAGGGTTTAATAGTGAAAAACTTGAAAAATAAGATGTACTCTCAGAGAGTCTGAGAGCTCAGAAGTCTGAGCCGCATCTCGAAACCAAAATCGCCTCCATTCAATTGAATCTAATAAACATAATCTCTCCAAACAGACAAAAATCGAAAAAAAAATGTGAAAATGGTACTCGTGAGAGTATAGAGTCACATAAAATCTGCTCCAAAATCAACCAATAAATTACTTCTAATGAAATCTAATAAATATATTCTCTCCAAACAAGCTAAAAAATCTAAAAAAAAAAGAAAAGAAAATGATTTGTACTCTCAAGAGAGTACATAAAGTGCATATGCAAATGTGCCTCCAAATTGCTTGTAATGTCATCTAATAAACATATTCTCTCCAAACAGGCCAAAAAATGTAAAAAAAAAAAATAGAAAAAATAAGTTGTACTCTCAAGAGAATGAGTGCAATATCGTCTCAAACCAACCTCATGTTTTAATAGAATCTATTAAACATATTATCTCCAAATAGGGTTTGATAGCTAAAAAAGCGAAAAATAAGATGTACTCTCAAGAGAAGAGAGAATCTATAAAACAATCATAAAAACCAACCAATTAGCCTTCAATCTCCTCGTAAAATCATGTACTAAATATATTATATCCAAACATGGTCAAAAATCTAAAAAAAATAACAAAATGGGATGTACTCTCAGAGTACGAGAAATATAAAAGCTGAAACAAACATCCATCAAGCAACAAACAAATTGTGATGCCATTACATATTATATCCAAACAAGCTCCAAAATTCATCAAATCCTTCAAAGACCAAACCATACATGGGATATACTAAATATATGACAAACCTGCGGTTAAAAAAATTTGACGTATATATGAGTACAAAAGTATACGCACAACATCTCCAAAACCAAGAAAACAATCTATTTTCCTTCTGACTCAAATGTTCTAAATGTTCTCCTATTGTGATGAAATGAAAATCCTAAATTCATTAAAGTTCAAGAATGTAGGAAGAAATAACTTCATGCAGTCGCTTATAATACCTCAATTTTTAATATCTAAGATTTAGCAAATCTCGGGAAGGTCGGACGGAGAAAGCGGGGGGCGAGAAAAATTCTGCAGAAATCCTTAAACTATTTTGTGACGAAGAATGTGGAACGACGAGCGTAATATTTTCTCTTCCCATTGTTTAAACGAGACGGGTCAGGCCGGACCCGGGGTAACGTAAACAACATCGTTAAGATGTCGTCAAGTTACAACGATGTTAAGTAAAAAAATATCTTATTTTTATATTGGGCACGTGTTGCGTAGCGGTGGAGTCACGTAAAGCTCGTCGGGACTCGCCGTAATATTTTCTCCCCCTATTGAAGTGAGTCAGTAACGCCCCTCCATTTTTGAACTCTTCAAGCTGAAAAACCGTTTGATTGTACTATAAGCTCAGCCTGATTTCGATTCAATCTAGGTTTGTTTCATCATTGATTTAGTATTTTGATCTTTTTTCTTAATTTTTTTAAAATAAAATTCATGTATTTTGGTAAGGTTCCTACAACAAGTGATTGATTCTGTTTTCATACTTCTATATCCTCTTGTTCTATTCATTTCCATTATAAGGGCAAGCAAGCACAGTACAACGGGTGGTGAGAAGTTGGTTTTCTTTTTGGGGTTTCTCTTTTTCCTTACTCTGTTGTAGTGGATTTGAACGCTTGACCTGTTCCTGTATCAGTTGCCTCCGATCAAATAAATTGTCAGCTTGTTAGCTCTTAATCAATATTTGGGAAACTATTCATAGGAGAGAGATATTAGGATTCCATTTTGTTCTTTTCCTTCTTTCTTGTTCATTAATTTTTAATTATTTCTATCATCCTTCTTAACAAGTTTTATAAACATAATTAAACTGAATCACTTGGGTTCTTCTGCAAACAAGAAGATCTGTATATCAAATATCAGTAGAGAAGGAGACTAACTCCTTCCTAATTGGGAATTAAGTAGAATCATCACTTTGTAAACTTTTTTTCCTGTAATCTAAAGCTCCAAGGTCACCATCATAAAATGAGAAAATGGTGGGGAAAAAAGACTTAGTAGGAGAAAGGAAAGGAAAGAAATATATCTCCATTGGGCTTTCTCTTTCTGATTTCCCTTTTTCCTCACAAAGCAAGAAGACCACATAAGCTCCATTATTGACCAAAGAGGTCTTTATTTATATAATTTCAGTGGGATCCTTAACCATGGCTTTGAAAGCTCTTCTTGCAAAAGCCAATTCTTTTTAATAGCTGTTTGGTTGTCAATCGGGATTGATTAAAGTTTAAGTGGAATATTAGAATATTAAAATTAATGTAGGAGTGGAAGGCAAAGTCAAAAAATCAAAGGCTTGTATTGCTTGAGTACCTGAGGTTTTAGTGCTTAAGACTTATCATTAATTATTTCTAATTTGTCTGTTGATCATACATTTAATATCATGATAATTAGTCATTAATTAATTAATAATTATGTTGAAGTGTTCCATTTTTTAGGCAGCTAATTCATCTTAAATTGGTATGACTATTCAATTATTGGTGCTAATTATATGGATAGATTTCTGAATGATACTGAGAATTAATTACTTATTAACTATGGTTAAGATTAACAAGAGAGGGAAATAGATACTTGAATACATGTTAAATAATGTTAAGCTTAGATCCAGTAGTAATTGGAATGCTGAAATGAAAAATATTCCTGTTCATAAATCTCTACTGTGGTTCCTGCTCTCCATTATTATTGAATTCTTGTTTCTTTTGTCAGAAAAAGGCAAAATAAAAAACTATTTTGGAAACAAATTCTAACCATTCCAGTTAAACATAGCTTCTTTCGCATTAATAAGAATTTCTTATATCTTGCAAGGGTGGGTTTTTCAATTTTTTGTCAATTACTTAAACATGACTTTTGTATTTTCTTCGAATTATCGTATATTATATTTCTCTTATGTTTCTCCCTGAACGGTAACTTCTTTTGCCTACTTAAGTTCGTAAGTTGGAACCTTATTATAATGTAAGCAGCATTCGAACTCAAGACCTTGACAACAACTTTCGAGGCCCTTACTAAATAGATTAATTGACACCCACC
Organism: Cymbidium sinense; assembly: GCA_021442155.1. NCBI lineage: Eukaryota > Viridiplantae > Streptophyta > Magnoliopsida > Asparagales > Orchidaceae > Cymbidium > Cymbidium sinense. The sequence continues at coordinate 2,536 of JAKCPB010000684.1, read as the reverse complement.
CAAATGGCAACTTAAATAGAAGCCCCATTCACTATATTTTACTTGCCCCATTTTGGATCTACCTATGTAAAGTTGATCACATTGAATAAAATATCAATGCTTTGTATTCAGCATGATGATGCTTTAGAAATTGATTTTTTTTTACTACTATTTACTTGTGAAGTGCTCTAATTTGAAAGACAGCTTAGAGGTTTCCCCATCATTTAATCATAAATATTCATAACCAAATGCCAATAACAAACTTCAGTGTTCAAGCGTTTTCTGAACTATTCATATTACTAGAACCTAAGCAAGCAAGTTACACGCAACTAAAGTAAAATTTCATGTTACAGTCTGGGTGACACTATGGAACGCCGGTGCAGGATTTCTCGTGAACAACATCGATTGCACTCGATAGAGTAACGATCAGCAGCAGCTGTGCTACCAGAGCGACTGGTGCAAGGCCAGCCTCTTAGCAACCTTGAGACGTAGCTGGAGAAAAGTCTCAGTCATCAACATCGTGATCCTCATCATCCTTGTATTTGTTTATGTTGCTGCCTGCGTTGCATTCAGGAACAACAAGAGAATGGACAATGACGAGGCTTATGGGGAGGCTAGGATGACGAAGTCTAGGCCTGAAGGGTTCCAGTTTTAACTAAGAATGACGACAAGGTTCAAAACTGAGGATGTTCTTATCTATCATTTGGAGAATCCATTTATACCCAGTTAGCTAATTTGTTGATGAGGATCAGAATTGATTTTTTTAGTCTATAAGTTTCTACAAAAGAGTCTAGTAGATATTAAGAGACATTGCTGCTGGTTATTTATAGTGATTTTATTCTTTTGGCTTTAGTGCGTTAAGGAGAAAGGACTACATTGAATGTAGTGTAACTATTGAATAGTTGATATGAGATTGATGACTTGTGGATGCCACTGGTGCACTAACTTGTCTTAAAACTTAGAATTTTCTCAACTTATTATACTTTTGTGAGAGTATAAATTTGGTAGCTTATGGGTTGCACAAGTTAGGTTGACCATTGGTCATGCAAGTTAGGGTTGACTATTGAGCACCACATTCACGATGGGACCCACCAACCTATGATTTTCTTTCTAGTCTAATGAAGGTTGGTCTTACAACATAAAAATTGGGATTTAGTATCTATGAAATGAGATGTATAAGGCTTTCCTTTACTCCCACATCTCACAAAATAGAAGAAAAAAAGCTTTTCTCTTACGAGCGATCACATTGAAGAGCATGGATCAAACTATGAATCATTGATTTTGGTCTCATAACTTGTGACTCAATTTGAATTTAATCATCCATGTTTTTGATAATAAAGCTCATTAAGAAATTTATAAAGCACTGAAGGAACTATTAAGCAATGCTTACGAAGAATCATGTTGTTATTATGTTTTGTTTTGTTTGTTTTATATTATTTTAAAAATATCTTTATTTAAAGTATTTTTATATATGGTTTTTTTATTTTCAAAATAAATAATGTTTTTTTTAAAAAAAAATTAAAACATCTAAAAGATGTTTTGAGTGGTTTTAAAAATAACAAGTACAATCAAATAAGTTTTATTTTTAAGTAAAACATAAATAAAGCAAAACAAAAATATAAAATATAAAATAAATAATAAATAATAAAGCGATCCCAAACGGCCCTTAAATGTTTAAAAATACTGATAACAAAGATTTAAAATTCAAAACTCTAGAAGATGGTAAACTTCATTACAACCTAATGTCATTAATTTAAACCAATGCTTTGAATTTTAGTCACATACAAAACACTGTAGAATATCAAACTTGTTAGTCTTGAATCAAAAATCATTCGAGCATGTATTACATTAAAGAATGAAAAAAAAAAAAAAATGGCAAAATGTTTTCACTACAAGAAAAAATTTCTTCACAAATCACAATTGCCAATATTATGAAATTTGAAATGAAAAGGCTAATCATTTGGAGTTTTCATTGAGATGATTACTCACATGAAAAGGCTAATCAAAGATGAGAAGAACTCCACAAAAACTTTAAATCAAGACACTTCAATGAGTATCCTAAAAGTATAAAAAAAAATAAAAAATTCTAAAAGTAATATTTATCCTCCACAAGTAAATAAGTATCAGATGTATTAAAAAAAACAAGTCCACGAAATTGGCCATATAAATAACAAGATCCAAACAAGATGGCATTAACCTCAAATTATGAAATTTTGTTTCAAATTATGCCTTGAAGGTTGTTTAGGAATATCCAGCTATGGGAATAGATATGACACTTAAAATACTCTTTAATTCGAGCGAATCTTGATGCTAAAAAGCAAGTGATCAGAAGTTGGCGGTGAGATCAACAGCTTAAAATATCGTAGCTACGGGATATAAGTTAAATCTACAATAACTTCTTGAGCATTGGGTGTTTATAGTTAATCGGCGTCTGACGGGCCGGATATGACGCGAATCTCATAATTGACTTCATTTGAGCATTCAAATACACAAAATATCGTATGATCGAGGGATAAATCGTGGCGTCCGATGGAGGAGTGGTTCCGGTTGCGTATAT